>OMLB01055686.1:0-16855 GCA_900302555.1 Myripristis jacobus
CCAACAAGGTACATGCATGAAAAACATTAAGAAAAAGGATCATCACTAATTCTGACATAGCTACTCATATTGGACAGTTTTTTATTTTTTATAATGGACAAATGCCAGCAGTATTGGCCACTTACAGAACTTTATTATTGTGCATTTACACCAGAAATGCAGTCCCTGTGCCCACTTCATTTAAATGACACTATACAATGGAAAATTTAACAACAATAGACAAAAACACATCAACTGAGAAAGCAAAATAATCAACTTAATAGGTGTCACAGTAAAAACCAAATTTGTAGTTAAAAAAAAAACATGTGAACTGAAAGTGGTGAACATGTTATACTGTCTGTTGTTGCCATATGGAAGCAATTCTGTTCCTTACTCCTAAGTTTTGTCCCTCTATTTTCCTTTAGGCTACTTAAGGAAGGCTTTCACAGCAGCTTAATAAATCACACTGAAAGGTGTTAATCTTTCACATTATTACTATTTCCACTACATGTGCAGACTGAAAACAGAGTCACCATGTACATCAGTATTTCTTAAAGACTGGGTCAAGACCAAAACGTATATCATCATCAAGACTAGAGCATTACAGCCCTGCATGCTCAAACTCCACTTTTACAGTTTTTATTGATGAAATTTCAATCCAGTGGCTTAAGTGAACCATGGAAATATGAGTGCATGAGTGTCACGTCTCAAACCCGTTTCTAGCCACTGAGTTATTGAGGGCTTATCTTTTCTGGCAAAGGTGGCAGGTGTGGCTGGTTTCCTTAACAAAAGACTACAACTGTTCCAGCCGACTGTCAGCCCAAAGAACAGCAGGGCTTTACTGTCATGTTGCCATGGTGGTCTGATAGCAACTCCTGTTATTCTGGAATTAATCTAATTTGAAAGATGAAACTTTAAACACAGATACCTCCAAACAGAAGAACACACTGCACATCTATTTCTTGAGACAGGGAAGAACAAATAGATCAAAACTGCAAATAAACTCTTGCACATTATTAATCCTTGGATGCATAAGTGGGTCAAAAATGGCCCCTGGTGGTTGTTTTTTTTTTTTTTTTTTTGCAATATCTGTCCAATGGAAATATTTCATCTTTTCATGTTCTAGGTATTCCTCAAAAATCCTGTTTTTGATACCATTCCATTCAATTATTAATTACTTTTTAAAAAAACAGATTTTTTTGTATTACTACCCCAAGTTCCCGTAAGTGGGTCAAAAATGACCCGTCTATAATACTATCAATCCCTTCTGTTTAAAAAAGATAAAAATATCTAGTCTGTATAAATGATAGGAGGCTGAATATTTATCAGTCATTAACTGATGGAGAAGGCTGGGATTCAGTAAGTTCACACTTCTCCTCACTCCTTAAGAATATGAATATGTGTTTTGATCTCTTTTTTTTTTGCACTGAGCTGTTCCTTGTTGGAAACTCTTTCCTTTTCTCTTTCCTTTTCCATATTTGAAATAAATAAAATAAATGAAAAAAATGAAATGAAATGACCTAAATAAAGCTCAGCAAAAAGGATGAAAATACTCAGCTTAAATTACTGAAAAACACACTGAATCTGATGCAGGTCATTTTTGATCCTCTCATGGAAGAGTTTGGGTACCAATCACTGCATGCATCTCAGGGTGAACTTGCAGTGACACATGAAATCCCACATTTCAGTACCAGACCTTCATTAGGATAGATAGATAAATAAATAAATAACAAACAAACAAAAACACAATTTTGTACCCAAAACATTGCATTAAAAATATCACTGCTAGTTACACAGTGTGCAAGACTTTATTTACAACTCTGAACTGAGATAGTTTACATGTTTGTTTGTTTTTTTTGTAAAAATGCACCTAGCTTACCTTTTGGCATTGGCTTTCATTTTCATTGCAACTGAGCAGGAAGGCTCCATAATACTTTGAAAAAACACTGATGGAGAACATCAACATAGATGATCTGCTTTGGAAATTTTGGTCACACATGAGATTTTTGGTTTCATTCAGTTTCATGTAAACAAACTTGATCTGAACACATGCAACATTTTAGTATTTTAAAACAAGCAATAAAAAAGATGAACAAAATCAACCACATCACTCTTTTTCCCGTGTGTACAGCTCAAACACAAAAACATGAATATGCACATGCAGTGTAGTGCAGACGTCTTGCTATGCATCAGTGACTTAACAATAAATATTGTACATTCTACAACAAAAGTGGATAAGCTTACAAGTTGAACAGTGAAATACTGACATTTTCATTACTTGTGCTAAAAATGAAGTACAAAGGTAATATTTACCCTCAACACATGTTGCCTTTATTACCATTATTTCTTTTTTTAAAATATTTTTAAATCCCTACTTTGGCCAGTGAAAACACAGGTTTTTTTTGCATCGCAGCATAGAGCCACATCTAAAAAAAAAACAATCTCTAACCCTACAAATATTTTAAATTAAATGAAAAACAAAAAATGATGTATGCAAAATATAAAATATGTACATAAATAGAGCATTTACAAACTGAAAGACTCTGCTTTCAAACAAACAAAACAAATAAATGAAGTAATACACTTCACATACCAAAGTAGTGATTTTTAAAATATTTTTTTAAAAGAAATAAAGGGTGTTTGAGTCAGGATTCAGAGGGTTATGGTAATACTGATGCACTCTGAGAGCCACTTCCCAACATTTTATCCTTGGTTAGATGTCATTCATATCAGTGCACTGAGGAGCAGAAGTAGTTAGTCTCCTTGATGAGCCAGAGCGCATGACAGTCAAAAATGATCTTACAGTTTAGTCAGGTTTGATAGCAGTGTACTTTTTTCTTGATTCCTTTACGATAAAACCTAGACTGCTTTCCTACAAAGGCGTGAAAACTGCTTTGATGGTGCTAAGTCAAAAATCTGCCATTCCTCTCAGTTTTTAACGTTAGAAAAAGCCTCACAAAAACCCCGCAATCCTTTTAAGGCAGAAGTGCATACAGTCAATGAATATATTTCAATAAAGGAAATAAATTAAAATGAGGGGATTAAACTGCAAACTAGCTGAACCAAGAGCAATTCAGTTTGGATAAAAAAAAATGTGTTTCAAGCTAAAGGAGGCTGAAAAAAAAACAGCTGAAAAAATGAGATACAGAACCTCAGAACACATCCCCAATATACCTAATTAGTTACAGTTAGGTCCAGAGGTATTTGGACAGTGATACAATATTTATAATTTTGCCCTTGTACACCACCACAGTGGATTTGAAATGGTGTAATCAAGATGTGATTGAAGTGCAGACTTTCAGCTTTAATTTAAGGGGTCGAACAAAAATATGGAATTAACCTTTTAGGAATTACAGCCAGTTTTATACATCATCACCCCATTTTCAGAGGTTCAAAACTAATTGGACAACCTACACATAACATATATAACTATAATTATAAGGATTATATTATAATATTTGGAGGAAAATCCTTTGCAACTCTATGACTGTCTGAAGTCTGGAACCCGTGGACAGCATCACCAGATTCTGAGTTTTCTCCCTTGAGATGCTCTGCCAAGCCTTTACTGCAGCTGCCTTCAGTTACTGCTTGTTTGTGGGTCTTTCTGTCTTCAGTTTGGTCTTCAGCAAGTGAAAAGTATGCTCAGTTGGGTTGAGGTCTAGAGACGGACTTGGCCATTGAAGAATATTCCACTTCTTTGCTTTCAGTAACTCTTGGGTTGCTTTCGCAGTATGTCTTGGGTCACAGTCCATCTGCACTGTGAATCTGAGCAATAGTTTGAATAGATAGTTTAGCCCTATAAACATCAGAATTCATCCTGCTACTGCCATCAGCAGTCACATCATCAATAAACACTAATGGCCCAGTTCCACTGGCAACCCTACATGCCCATGCCATCATTCTGGTTCAGGTTAATCTTTGTTTCATCTGTCCAAAAACCTTGTTCCAGAATCAGGCTGGCTTTTTTAGGTGTTTTTTTTGCAAAGTCTAATCTGGCCCTCCTGTTCTTGAGTGACACCAGTGGTTTGCACCTTGCTGTTTACCCTCTGCATTTATTATCTCACAAATGTCTCTTGACTATAGCTTTGGACAATGATACATCTACCTCCTTGAGAGTGTTTTTGACTTCCTTAGAGGTTGTGAATGGGGTTTTCTTCACCAGGGAAAGAATTCTTCAGTCTTCTGTCTGTCTCTTTTTTTGTTTGACCCCTTAAATTAAAGCTAAACTTCTGCACTTCAATCACGTCTTGATTACTCCATTTCAAATCCACTGTGGTGGTATACAAGGGCAAAATTATGAATACTGTATCAGTGTCCAAATACTGATGGACCTAACTGTATGTAATTTGAGAAATGTTTCACACTCCGTTCTCTGCTTCAATGAAGAAAGCTTTTGTGAAATTTTAACTTGCGTGAGATTTCTGATTTACAGTTTAGGGTTGTAAAAGTAACACAGCTTTAACCTTCATGATTAATCTCGGTTGCAGCTGCAGTATTAGTTACAGAGCCCATGCCAACCTCGCCTAAAGATATTTTTTGCAGACCCATTTGCACTGTTTAATGCAGAAACTGATTATAAATGCATCACAGTGTTAGGCAATATTCATATACATATGCATCATCCATCATTTGCAAACAACAGTGAGACAGAGTGTTACCATGTGTTGTTCATATGTGAAGGTTCTCCCTCTCCACATCTTTGGCCAGGCTGTGCAGCAGCGACCTCTGGAAGGCCTCGTCACACGACTCAGGAATCAGGAACTCCAGCAACAAGTCGCAAATGCAGTAGATCAGGTGCCTGCACAGAATCACAGAGCCATGGGGCATGACGTGTTACGCTCAGTTGTTATGAATAAAAATATAATACTCTTGTAAAGTATGGAAACACAGAAACATAGAAATGGGATTATACATGATAATGAGGGGTGCACTGATTCATTCAGTACAATGATGCACTGACTAAAAATTCTACAAACTAAACAGTAAGCTATGCATCAATCTGCTAAAAGAAATAAATAAATGAATCACTGGCTTGAGCATGAATTTATATGAAATGCTTTGAATCTATTCATTCACATTTTCTTTATTAAAAAATATAGGTGTTGTGATCTAACATGATACTGTTAAATAATGTTCAAGTAATTCTGTTGCCCCATTTATTTATTTATTAACTTTATATCTCAGAGTAAATAGGATACTCTCATAGCGCATGTTTATTAATGCACACAACATTCTGACTAAAAGGACTGAATGAAGTCACTGACCCAACTCATGCTTTACAAATTGGAATTGAACTGAATGGTTCCAAATAAGAAAGTTAGTTCTTAAATGGAAATTGCCAACTAGTAAATGGTGCATTGAACTAAACTGATGTTAAGCTGGACATTCATATCCCTAATGATCATCTATCTAATGATTAACACAGGAGTTATACAACATATGACAGTATATATATGATGTTGCAGCCTGATACAGTGATGTACTTGCTCCTTGGTAATGTTTGCTTTCTGGTCTGCTGAGCGAGAGACCAGTCATTTCAAACCAGCAGCAGGCTCACACTTCCCTCTAACATGTAGCTGTAGATACAGTTTGGTCTCGACTCACTTGTTAATGTGATGGTCCTGTAAAGACTCCAGCATGGTCTCCAAACTCAGCCTGTACTTCTCAGTGCCCAGCATGTCGGTAATGAGCTCTATGCAAGACAGACCAAAGCAGTGTTAAATGAGCTGTAATGAGAATCTGCATAAGTAGCTGTGGTCACACATACCTGGGAGTAGCTGCATTAGACACTCCAGGCACTCCTCCTTGGTCTCTTGTCTTTGTTCCGCGCTCCGCTCCTGCCGGGGCTGAGCAGGCAGCACGCCGCCCGGCCACACGGCCTCTTGCAGCACTTGGAGGTAAATCACCCAGCAGGGGGCACTAGTGAGGTGGGCAGCGCCCACATCCAGCCATCTGAGACACACATGAAGCGGCACGATACGTCAAAAAGCTCAATGTCAACAGCATGTTTCTGAGCTTGCGTGTCTCCGTGTTTCTACAGGATGTCAAACACTGTATATAAAAGACAAGTGGAAATAAACATAAGCTCATGCAAACATGCACTCAGTGACTTCAGAGAAAGAGGGAGAGGGATGAAGGCAAGAGTAACACACCCAGCCATGTTTGAATCTCTAAACAACTGCAAGAGCATGAATGTTATGCCTTTATGAGCATGCTAAATGAAAAGTCCAAGCGGCATGTGTAAAAACCCGAGAATGTGAACTAATATATTAATAATGCAGAGGACCAGTCTGCGACAAAATACAGACAGTATTTAGAGCGCAGATCTGTCCGTATATTTATGTCTGAACCCGATGCGAGACGGATGCATAGTAACTGAGCCCAACCCGAACCCAACAAGCAGTTTTTGTGTCCAAACCCGACCAGAGCCTGAGATTTTGCTTGTCCTCCATCGCCAAGTTACATTTACCGCATGAAATAGCCTACGTGTTGCCTTCAGCATTGTCATGTAAACTCCAGCACTATACAGGAAGTTGCCCAGAACAGAAAGTAGGTCCCTCATTTTTTGCTAAAATAGCGCTGATGTGACCAAACCCAACCTGTACATGAACATAATTTCAAAATTTTGTCCGAACCCAGCCCGACCAGTTGGGTCCCTACGGGTCAGTCTCAGAGGGAATCAACAGCAATGTCAGAAAATGTTGGTGCCAAAAAGGAGTCAGGACATCGAAGGAGGAACCGGCTTTAAAGGCATAATATTTAGCTACTGGCTCTCCTCTGATTTACTCAAACTTCACTCTTCTAGTGATATGGACCAAGAAATGAGCTGACACCAGATCAGAGCAAATACATCAATAACATGCTCTCATGAGTGCCTGTCTATTATAACTGCATAAAATGATTCTGAAAATACTGCAATATATTAACTGTGAAATATAAATGATTATAAATGATTGAATGGCCCATTTAAAGAAAAATGTATGTTTTGATAGGTAATCTGAATGACTGTCATGCAGCATGCAAGTGCTACAAACCTCTCAGGAATATGAAAAGGATGCAGCATCTGGATGTTCAACCATATGAGGCAAAAATGACTGAATGCCTGTCAAGATGTGAGCTGCAAGTAAAAAAGGTCAACCACCGATGAAATGTTAATTGATCTTGTTATAAACAAATGGCGTCACTTAATTTTGTCATTTCCTGTTGTGCTCTTGCAAGTAATTTTACTCCAATGAACGAATGAATAAAACAACTTTCTAGTAAAGCTGAAGACTGATATAATTAGAGAACAGGACCCTGAATCATTTACAGTTGTTTACAGTTGTGTGCTCAGTGTAGACAATACTAATGATCAGAGCTGTTAGATACTATACTGAAAGCTATGCTACCTCTCAATGAAGGTGCCAAAGAGGAGTCTAATGGCCTTCTGTATGTTCTCAGTGCACAGCCAGCTCCACTGGTCCTTCATCAGCAGACACAAGATGTTCAATGCTACATCTGCTACTGCTGTGTCTGCAACACACAGACACACAGAAAACATGATGGATGGGAGCAGTAAAGACATAAGAAAACATATACAACATATAGCCAGCACTGGGTTTGACAAAACAGAATGAAGAAATTGCATTCATGCATTTGATCAATTCTTAGTCAGGCTAAGGATAAGGATAACTATATAGGTGTTCTATGTAAAAATGCTCAGCAGTGAATATTAAACTGGGTGTCTTAATATAAGAAGGCCCTTGACTTGAGGAAACCTGTACCTGTCCCACGAGGTTTCCCTGATGTCTTCCTGTCTTTGCCAGACTGCTCCCAGCTCTGCTTGGCCTCCCCGGCTTCCCTCCCACTCGGCCCACACAAAAGCCTCTCCTGCTCCTTGACAAAGCTCTCCAGACCAGAGAGTGACATGCCATTGAGCACCTGGACAGGAAAAAAACCTCAATGATAAAATGATAAGTCGTCTATGATGGCGTATTAGGGCCACTGTAGGGAGAAAAAAAATACAGGGGGGGGGATATTCTGAGAAAAAAACTAGATTAAAGTGGCAAATTTATGAGAATTTATGAGGATTTATTAACAAGGATATGTTTGTGATTTTAGTCCAGAAGCACAATACTATCATAAACATCCAGACTCTGAAGAGACATTGCTGTGACTTGGGCCTAATCAGAAGAAAACAACACACTGATACCCACTGCAAAGTATAATTTGATGAGGCCATAAGCTGAAGGCCTGATACACAGCAGGTGGCAACGTCTGCAGTGTGTGGCTGATCCAGTCTTGTAAACTGAAGTGATGTGGTTCCTTGACAAAAAAAAAAGTAAAAGAAAAACTATTTTTCCGATTTTTTTCTTGCAAATTTGTAACTTAATAATCTCAGAATTTTAGATTTTTTTTCATAAATTTGTGAGTTCTAAATTTACCACTTTAATCTCAGAAATTGTGTTTTTTTTTCTCAGAGTATCAGAGTAGTACCCCTTCTCCTCCCACAGCTCCATTTTTTTTGTGTGTGTGTGTGCCTACAATGGCCTTAACATACCGTCGTACAATCTGCTATCTGGTTCGAAAGCAAAATTTATCAGACGGAGGCAGCAAACATGCGTGGAAGAGCCAGTAACTTACAGTGCTGCCTTCACTGAAGCAGTATGTCACTTTGGGAGGCAGGTCAGTTATATTGAGAGATGGAGCAATTTTGCTAGGGAATCGAAGCCTCCTAACACATGAAACACAGAACCACAAAAACAGCAGGTAAAACAAAATGGTTTACTTGTCATAAGACTGAGAGAAACCAGCCAATTCAAGGTGTATTTATCTTCCTGCTGTGTTTACCAAGGTATGTGAATTGCTTATTTAATCAGTAGTGAGAGAGAGACACACACAGAGCTCTAACCTGAGTTTCTTGTTGTCTATTGCTCTTCCATCTGCGTCACCCTCCAGGTCGTCCGTGGGGCTCGGGGGCTCAGAACGAGGGAAAGCCGTCTTCAGCGTATCTAAAGCATTCTCCACCATCTTCAGTGGCAGCCAAGTTGGAGAAAACGTGAGACAATTCAAAACACCCTTGCAAAAAAAAAATCTAAAAAATATCTGAGGTCAATCAGGTACATTATAGTCCACACCTCCGCAATGTCAAGAAAAGTTCAGGTCAGTCTGATCTTAAATTGAACATTCATCTGGTTTTTGTTCATTTGAAATTGACTGCACTGGCCAGATCAATGCATACATTTAGTCTGAATCTTGTACAGCCAACCAAATAGGGAGCCAAGCAGCTCTGTTGTCCAGATTTGTTTTGACGAAGGACCATGCGCCATGATGTTTCTTGCTTATTATTATAATGTCATGTTTTTTCTCTTTCATAATGCAGACATTTTCATAAATCAGATGGAAACTAATTGTTTCTTGTGACCATAGCCAGGGATATTCATTAGGCCTGTGTACATTCTTTCTCACCTTATCAATTCTTGACTTGAGGAACGGCTTTCTTTCAAAGGATGTGCCACCATCTGTGTTGAGAGCCAGGAACTCCTGCATGTCTTCACTGTAGGCTATTTCAGGAATGCTGCTTAATTGCTAGAGAAAATGAATTAGTCAAACTACAGGACTACACAAATCAATATTCACCCTGTAGAATAAAGATGTGATTTTAACCCCTACTTTAAGGAAGGTATCCAGCTGGTTTTTTCGAGCTTCCACCCTCTCACTGTCTGCATTGCCAAATGGGAGGTCAGGGAAGAGTTTCTTTGGGCATTTTACATCTGAAACGCATAATAATAAGAGATATTGATTCATCCTTCTACGTATGTACTGTAGTGCAATTATCTATACAAGCAGTGATTTGTTCTTACTCTTTATCAACTTCTTGAGCTCTGGCTTATCCTCTAAACCAGACTGCAAATTGAGGAACTCTGTGTATCTCCGGTTAACAGCGCGGTAAGCAACGGGTTGCAAAGTGCCGAGGCTTTCTGAGTCACCCACTGCCTCATACTGTGAAACGGAAAATGCAAATATTCAAATACCAGTCAAGCATAAAAGTACAAGTGTAAACACAGAATAAGGAAGTGTTGCCTTTATAATGTAGAGAGTATATTGGTGCATCCCAGAGCCGCGCTGCTCCTTGGCAGTAATCGTGCCAGTAATATGCACATTCTGGATGGTAACAGGTGTAACCGGACAGGTAGAAGCCTCAAAGTTATAGGAGGTTGGACAGAGTCCTCTTGGGGGACAAACTGGGGACGGTTCTTGGGCTATGCCTGCAGGCCACTGGCAGTCCTCTGACACCACCACCTTTGGCCCCAGAGCCCTCAGAGGACCTAAGCAGCCAGAGGCTTCATCATCCTTTAACGTGATTATACCACACAGGTTGTTTGGAGGAACGCAGTCACAAAAGCTCTCTGCTAGGTCTTCCTCTGAGTCTGTCTGAATTAAAGACTCCACTAACATCTTTGACTCTGACGAATGGGAGTCATGTTTAGTGTCTAGATAAAAGCAGCTTGCGGTGCACGGTGTGAGCAGACCAGCATGGCAACTCTCTACGTTACCAACACTCATCAGGCTAGCCATGCTGCTCAGTGAGGAATCCTTCTTGCTGACTGGACTCTGGTAGCGCAGGTCGTCCATGTCAGAGAAGCTTTTGCTACTGGGATCAGTTTGATCAGAGGAGAAGGAGCAACATGTGGTCCAGGACTCATGCTGGACCTGATCTCTGTATAGCCGAGGTGTAAGGAGCTGATCCACACTTGTGTCTTGTGGTTCTCTGGACTTGGTGAATATGTCTACAATGGTCTGATTGAGCCAATCAGGATCAGATACCCTGCTTATGAGAGGCAACAGCACATTGCAGGTGATGAGCTCTGCGACCATGTAGCCTCCAGTCCTGGTTTCCATGTGAGGGTATGGGACAAGCACATGTAAGACGAGGTTAACCAGAGCTCTTGAGTAACTGAGCTCAGAGGCTGCACTGCTCACGGCTGGATGAGGGGCATCTGCTTCACAGTACAGCTGCCAGAGGCTGGGGCCGTCTTTCTGTGTCAGAACTGCTTCTGCCTGCATCTCCCGTGCACTCATGTAGCTCTGCAGGTGGCAGCCGTACAGCTCCAGAGCCCTCTGAACCAGTGCTTTCCTGTCAACCCGCCGGGCACGCTCTTTCAGCTCCATCACAGACTCCAGCATCGTATTCCGAACCACACGCTCAAACTCCCCCTTCTCGTCCGGCAACAGAGTACGGTACCATGAGGACACAAAGTCACGCACCGCTTTGTGGACCGCACTGTGGATCTCATGGTCCAACCTCCTTTCATGTTCAGGGGAGTGAGTAGCTGGATGAGCTTTGCCAAGGGGTACAAAGTGCTCCAAGTGGAGGAGACTGTTAGCGTCCAGGGCAGCACGGGACCCAAGCCACCCGCCGAGCACCACCAGGAGACTGGTGAAGATGCACAGGAGCCAAACGTTCACAAGGAGATGGAAGAGGACAAGCCATGCTAGCAGAGCCCCGACCCCTAGCAGCCTCCGCTGTCCAAGTAACTCTGACAGGGCCCAGTGATTAGGGCTCTTTGAGGAAGGCATTAAAGTCAGTGTGGGGGTATGTCCTGAAAAAGGCAGTCAGAAGAAGAAGAAGAAGAAGAAGAGGAAGAAGAAGAAGGAGAAGAAGGAGGAAATTTAATTTTGTTATATGTGCTCTTTGACACAAGTCAACTTTATTATCATTATTATTACTACAAGTGATAAGTTTTTTATCCTAGCTTAAAATTGAGCAGCAGCATCTTATAATCTCAGTTTTGGTCTTAAAGATAATAAAGTTAGGCTAATGTATTTGTCTAATTTTTACAGGGGAAGCGTGATTTCAGAGGCAGTTATATAACTGTGGAACACTCCCAAATCCACACTGCCAGACTTTGTATCAATATTTGAATAGTTCAAACTACAAGGACAAACCATCCCTTCCCAACAGCGGGAAAATGATAGGTTTGTTTTCCATATAAACAAATCGCTTCCCTCCACAACAGCTGACATTCCATTTTAGCAGCATCAGAAAATTAACAGACACGGCTATGAAGCCCGAGACTTTGAAGACGACTTAAGACGTTGAATCCAAAAGATGGTAATAAGGATTAGGATAGCTGGAGTAATGACAGAAGTGGAATGATACACTTGAACCAATGATAGAGGAGAAAAGACCTCCAAATAATTAGGCCCCTTCAATATACAGACCTATAACAAGACCCAAATAACACAGAACAAATCTATCTGTTTTTACAATACAAAAGAAATTCTCTATGCACCCTCTGACTAACTTTATGATAGAAGTAATACAGGCAAGGGTGTATATCTGTACATTTAATATTGACTAAATTTAGCCTACTTCCTTTTTTATGATAATATAAATGGGCTATTCAAATCAAATGAGAACAGAATGGCAACAGACTGAGGAAGTTGGATTTCATGCTGTGTGCACCAATGCAAATCTAGATGCAGCAGAGGACAAACACATCAATTATTGCCTGCACTCATCATGTGACTTGCTGTCTTAGCGGATGTAGCTCAAAACCTGTTGAAGTGCCGTCAACTAGTCTGCGTTTCATAGGATAGCGACTGCACTGTAGGTGGTCATTCTGCCTCCTTGGTGAAGATCAGAGTTAGGGTTAGGTTTGGGCATTAGTTGGTTATGGCTATCAGAGAAAGCCCCAACCCTTCTCTATGTGTAAAAAATTAATATAAGTCCATTAAAAAAAAAAAATCCATCGCTATCCTAGGGAGCGCATACTCCTGCGCTGTTACCCTGGTTACAACAGCAACAGTTGCAAAGCGACGGAGTTTTGGCCGTGTGGGGCCTGTCCCGTTTCCGAGCTGCCACCCACCTGAAGTTCATCCAACTTACGGGCTCAATTTGAACATCAGGAGTGTCCAGAGTCAAGCATGATACAAGACAGTAAAACATACCGAGAAATGGAAGCGGGAGAAGCCGGGATACAAGCAGAGAAAGAGCTCCTTCTCCATGACACTGCACTAATCCTCCGACAAAGATTATCTAGAGCAGTCTACAGCCCATATGGTGTTTGACCTGCCAGCGGGCGAGGGTGCACGTCATATTATGACTGTGTAGTAAAGGTAATATATAGGCTAGACTTTGCAGTAAAGTTAGGCTATTAACAGACTTGAATGAATGAATGTTTTACTTCGGTCATTTTCAAGCGGCAGAAATCAAATACCCATATGAATAGACAATATCTTATGCACAGATATTTAAACAATAAATAATATTTCATTTCGTTTCAGTGGAAAACCAAAACAAATATGTAATATATACAAATAAACACTGACCGAAGAGGTATAGGCAGAAGCCTTAGCTTATTTTGCCTATCCTTCTTACATTACTAATTTTCGTCTGCTCACTTAAATAATAAAATAGCTTCTCATTGTTAACGTGATGTAATTGGTCACAACAAGACGGGGTCACTTGGAGGTGATTTATGAAATTTGGACTAAAATAAAAATTTGAGGATGATATTATATGGTATTATAAAGCTGACAATAATTTTCAAATGTTGCATTTGTTGGACAAGCCATGTTCAGACTGATCATAATTTGTGATCCAGCATTTAAAATCTTACTCAGTGTCCTTGAAGGCCTATAAAGTTTACACTAAAATATAACTATAGACTGCTGTGGAGTTCTTTAATAAAGGAAAGGACAGTCAAAGTTGTCTTTCTTTGCACTTTAAAAGCAATACGCCTATGATGTCTGAGTTTCTAGTGTAGGCTGGTTCAAAAAATGTGGGGAAAGTCCCTCTTGTTTGTACTTCCTGATGACACACAGTAGGCCTATCATTACATTTCATTTGGCTTGGTTAAATTCTGAATGGTTAGGACTGTGGCCGAGCAGAAAACAAGGCCTTCATGTCTCCTTATAAGGATATATCGGATGCAAAATAGTGAGCATGATGGGTTGAAAAGAGCACTCCAACTCTATCCCAAATGCAAGGACTTCGGTTGATCAAATACAGCAGTCTCACCATTACTAGAGACAAAATAAAATGTAGCGAGGACAGTGTGGGAGTGTTTCTGTCTTCTGCACACCAACAGACATCGTAAGCTTAACAGTGGCAGATCCTCTCACAACAAAATGTAAACACAGAATATACATGGATATGGCATGCTGAATAAAAGCAGTGACATGATTTTAATGATAAACATGCAGATATATGACGGTGAAGCATGAGTACACCATTTCCTTCATAAGACCTGTGTGTAAACTATGAGCTTCATTTGTTCATCTTGATCCATAATGAGTTGAGTTTTAAGAATATAGTTTTTGATTAAGTTATGTTCCTGAAACAATGATCGATCCCAGATACTGACACTGAGCTGAGTTACAATTTGGACAGCAACAGTTTCAACAAGAGTGGGCGCAGTATTCTGGCTGTGTAATAACATTATGGCTCAGAATAGCCCAGAATGACTTAATGAATTTGACACTCTGTGCTGATGAAAATTTCCTCAAGGAGCCATATCAACTCATATGACCAACTAGAACTACAGTCATTTTCTTGATGGTAATGTGCAGTGGCAGTGTTCTCATTACAAAGCACTGAGGAGAGCCAACTTCCTGACTGCAAACCAGTTTCCAAATTCCTGTTTCACCTACTGAGCAAATAATAACTAGGTGAATGACTGCAGCCAGAATGCATCAGGATGTAAAACAAGCACTGTCAGTGGGTCAGTACCCTCCAAGATACAGCTTTTGTACCCTTTACACTGTGTACTTATTTGTACCCTTGTGGTTTGTACTTTATAGAGAGCAGTCTTGTTCCTTTATTATAACCACAATATTGACTGGGTAAGACTACTCAACCATAGCCTACAAGTCAAAATCTACCTAAAATTAATAATTTATCTAATTTCTGCATTTATTTATATACATATTTATTCATTAATTTATTAATTCATTGTATTTGGCCTACAAACGCTGTCTCCTTAGAAAAAACAGTACACATATGTAACTTTCACTGCTTGGGAACATGTATGTACCTTTTTGACTCTGAAAAAAGTTACCTTGAGGCTCAATAATTATCCTTCAGGGGTACATTTGTGTAGACCGCATCTTGCTGGACAAAAATTCTCCTCCTGCAGTACTTCTGATTCTGACAGTGCTGGTGCTCATGGTTTGGAGGAACTGTAAGGCAAACAGAATGATGACAACTTCATGAGGAGCTGTAATGAGGCAGAACAGTATCCAAGATAGTTGGAATGGAGTCCATGGCACATAGAGTGCAAGATATATTTCGACTTTTAGGAACGATGACAAAATGGTTTGAGTTATAGCCTATAAGCAATAACAAATGTCATCTGTATGGAGAAATATAAATGACGAGAGGAGTTCTTGCCAGTGGACTAGTACATTTGGACTGAAGTTTTTTTTAAATTTTTTTTTATCTCAAATAAAAAACATACCCATCAATGAGTCACAAAACTCTACAGTGATACTCCTGTCATCTCGGTGCTCCCCTCCCAGTAGTGTCTCTCCGGTGGATTACATAATAGTTACATAATAGCCCGGTTGCATTCAGAGCCAGCGGTGAGCAGTGTGGACAGCATATATGGTCCAGTAGATGCAGAGGGCAGGAGCTGACTCCCAGCGACCCCATCAACATCATGCCGCCTGTGAAGCTTGACAGTGCAGGTAAGGCATTAAGACTTTTCCCATGTTCGTGGATGTGATGTCGCTTTTAGGGACACAGAGCTTCCCTAATCCACCTGCTGCTGCGCGTCTGCATTACAGCCCTTACTATTAAAGAAATGCGTCATCACTGGAAAAACAGGTTAAAAACATCATGCCCCACGTTTACTTGTTTATCAGACGGAGAGCTTGGTTAAAACATGACTGCAAAAAGTTGCCAGTGACTTGAGGGCGTTTCCATGCAGGCGTGCAGGAGCTGGCAGAGAAGGACCGACTTGGATGAATTTACTGTACAAAGAGTTCCTCTGCAGGCTTGACTCCGTGGCACAGAATATTATGCAGCGCCGGCTTCCATAACTGTAAGCTGTTGCTCGTGTTATAAATAACACCGGTTTGCATGTCTTGTTACGTGTAAGTTTTTCCCTGCATACAGTTAAGCCTGCACTGTAATATAATATACATAATAATGCGATATAAAATTTTGCTGAAGGTTGTATTCAGCCGGCTCGTTGCACGTGGTTCAGATCCATACAGTGCGGTGCATTTTTTCCCCCTCCAAAATGTACATACTGTACTTTTTATGATCTGCAGGGCAGGATTCAGCAAATTGAACGGGATCTAACTGTGGCTGGTACTTATTTACAGCTTAATCCTCGGTTGAATTTTTAAAAAAATAGAAACCCATTTTCCTGTCGAGCTGCATTCTTTTTAATACATGACTGTTGACAAAACATTTTGTGTATCTGTGCATCTTATCTGTGTATCTTATCTGGTGCACGTTTAGAGCTACATGCTTACAGCTACAGGACAGTCGATGTACTGCATAGCAGCATTTTTTTTTCTTGTCAAACAAAACATTTTTGGGGGAAAGTTGTCAGAAATCAGAAATGTCTTGCATCAGTGCATTACTCTAAATATCAATCTAAATATATGCAGCACTGTAGATTTTTCTTCTTGGTTGAGAGAGAATATGATTATTATTGTCTGACAAAAAGTGTATTCCAACATTCATTTTTGCACTTGGAGATATGTTCATTGTATTTAATTGCATTTTGTGTACTTACATGTATTGTTATTCAGATGTTGCACAGTTGCAAACATCATAGAACTAATAAACAAGACCAGCCAAAAAATGGCAATGACAAAATGGCCAGCTCCTCAGTCACTTGCCATTAGAGATAAGATGACCACAGCAGAAGATCAAAAC
>OMLB01055687.1:0-11265 GCA_900302555.1 Myripristis jacobus
TTAGAGGCTTGCTGTAGTGCCACCATCAGGACTATTGGCTTGTGTTTGCAGCTGAGGAAATCTGGCATGGGACTGGACTTTTGTGCAAAGTTTGGTGAGTTTTTGCACATGGGAATGTTGCACAAGCTGAGACTTGAACTCGCAATCTTCGACACCAAGGTCTGGCCTCTATCTCACTGAGCTAAAATTTCATATGTAGCTTCACAAATGGACAAAGCCAATCACTGAAGTGCAGGACAGCAGCCATCCATGCATGGAAAGGCAGATTTTAAACAACTGTCAAAAATTCAGTTATTAAGACAAAAATCTGAAAATACTCATATTGTATCTAGACAGCATGGAGATGTTGGTTATTTGATTTTAACAATGACTGATTTGCTACATAAGTGAAAAACTGATGTTTAAAAATGCCATTCTTGCATTGACTCCAATTGTTCACATGAGAGCAAAATTCAAAATGCTGTCAAAAATTAAGTTTTGAGATACAATTCTGAAATTTCTCCCAGTTCTCTTGGGCAATGTACTTGTTTTTCAAATTGAATTAGTGCTGAAACGTTTTAAATTATTTTGACGTGTCATGTGTTCTTGTGTTTATGTTGTAAGCAATTTGTGTTGGCTATAGTGTGTGACTGCTGTTTTTGTTGTTGTTGTATTTATTGTTGTAACATTGTTTATGCTGCCCTCGTGGCCAGGTCGCTCTTGAAAAAGAGATTTTAATCTCAATGAGTCTTCACCTGGTTAAATAAAGGATTTGATTGATTGATTGAACATTATCTACCATGACTCCAAAATTTTGTCAATTTTCTTTTATGAACACTGAAGATTTATTTACCAAGAATTTGCAAGTGCATGTTTACAGTACCGTTTACAGTCAAACATTTTGATGCACTGTAGGCTCAATTTTTGGTAAATCAAAAATCTATGTGGATTATTTGTGTAGGACAGTCTGAAGATGCTCTGTAGCAAGTTTGGTGACATTTGAGCAAAAATTGTGGGAGGAGGTAGGTTTAATAAGTTTTATAGTTTTTGAAAAAAATAGAGTGATGGATTTCATAATTTGCAATAGGTTTAAGTGCGCAAAAGTTTCTTCAGTATTGGGGCTACATTTTGGTGAAAGTTGCAAAGCTGTAGCACATATGGTTGATTTGTTATGAATTTTCAAAGTGTTGAAATTTAGAGGCTTGCTGTAGCACCACCATCAGGACTATTGGCTTGTGTTTGCATCTGAGGTAATCTGGCATTCGACTGGACCTTTGCAAAATCTTTCGCACATGGGAAGTAGGACTTCCTTGGAAGAAAGAAAGAACAAGAAGAAGAACATGCAGGAATACAAGAGGGACCTGGCTGCCTGGCCCCTAATTATGTGAGGGTGCAAAAGATTTCACAACATAAAATCGAAATCCCTTGATTTTCAATTTTGAAATTTTTGGTTGACGGACCAACATTATAATGTTCTGCTTCTACGGCTAACAAAGTTCTTGCCATTCATATACCACAGAACTGATAATTCACCATGTAAAGCAAACATTTCCCTGGGGACGTTTTTCTAGAAGACAGACAACAGTGCTGTTGCTTTTAGGAAAACTAATGTTGACGACTTTATTGTGGTGATAGAATACTGGTGTGAAGAAAGTTTGTCTTTGAAAGTCTCTAAAAGTTAACTTTCATATCATAGTGACATGAATGCAAATGAATGGCTGGATAAAAGGTAGGAAAAATGGTATTGGACTTCTAAAATACAACTGCTCACTTTGGGAAAAGACTGGTAAAAATAAGATGTGTATATTTTGTAGATATTACATGAAACATGCAAAATCTCTGGTATGGTCTGGTAAGGTTCATTTAGTTGTAGCTGTTGAACACAAGTAGGTTTCCAAGGACTTTAAAAAGAACAACCCTATACAACTTATCAGCGATTAATCACAGAAGAGAATGATGAAACATAAGGAGCAAAATAAGGAACAAGCTACACAGTATCAAGGACATTCACAGACTACTCCTGAAGCCACTCCTTTGTTATCTTGGCTGTGTGCTTCAGGTCATTGTCGTGTTGGAAGATGAATCCTCACCCTAGTCTGAGTTCCAGAGCACTCTGAAGCAGCTTTTCTTGAAGAATCTCTCTATATTTGGCTGCTGTCATCTTTCCCTCTATGAGGACTAGTCGCCCAGTTCCTGCTGCAGAAAAACATCCCCACAGCATGATGCTGCCACCACCATGCTTCACAGCAGGGATGGTGTTAGCCAGGCGATGAGCAGTGCCTGTTTTTCTCCAGACATGCCACTTGTTGTTCAGGCCAAAAAGTTCTATTTTGGTTTCATCAGACCAGAGTTTTGTTTCTCCTGGTCTGAGAATCCTTAAGGTGCTTTTTGGCAAACTCCAAGCAGGTTGCCATGTGCCTTTTAAGTGAGCAGTGGCTTCCGTCTGGCCACTCTACCATAAAGCCCTGATTGGTGGAGTGCGTTAGCAATGGTTGACCAACTGGATGGTTGTCCTATCTCCACAAGGGAGCACTGGAGCTCCGCCTTAGTGACCATTGGGTTCTTGGTCACCTCTCTGACCAAGGCCCTTCTTCCCCGATTACTCAGTTTGGTCGGGTGGCCAGATCTAGGGAGGGTCCTGGTGGTTCCAAACTTCTTCCATCTCTGAATAATGGAGACCACAGTGCTTTTCAAGACATTCAGTGCTGCCGAAATTTTTTTGTATCCTTCCCCTGATTTGTGCCTTGGCACAATCTGGTCTTGGAGGTCTACATACAATTCCTCTACATACAATTCCTTTGACTTAATTGCTTGGTTTCTGCTCTGATATGCACTGTCAACTGTGAGACCTAATATAGACATGAAATCACTTGAAAAACTCATAAAAAAGGAACTCTCCTGGGCCCTCTGCAATTTGCATATCGCACCCACAGGGGGGTGTAGGATGCCACCATCACTCTACTCAAACTCATATACAAGCATTTAGAGGGCAGCAGAAACCATGTCAGACTGCTATTTGTGGACTTTTCTTTGGCGTTTAACACCATTCAGCCTCATTTGCTGGTGGAAAAGCTCACAGGTCATTTCAAACTGGACTGTCACACTGTGGGCTGGATTTTGGACTTTCTCTCTGACAGGTCTCAGAGAGTTAGAATGAACGAGCACATATCAACACTATCAAGAACATCAACTGGATCTCTGCAAGGCTGTGTTCTCTCTCCTCTCCTATACATCATGTACACAAATGACTGCCGCAGTAAATTTGACAACCATCACTCTGTTAAATTTGCAGATGATTCAGTTATTGTGAGCCTGTTAAATCACACTGAAACATCCCATGGCTCTGTTTTAAATGATTTTTTAGATTGATGCAATGAAGCCTTTTTAGAGCTAAATGTCACAAAAACCAAGCACATGTGTATTGATTTTAGACGCAACCACCCTGCCCCTGTAAACACAAAAGTCAATGGAGAAATTATTGAAACTGTGGACTCCTTTAAGTATCTTGGCATCATCATTGATGACAAACTGATTTTTGAAAAGAACACTAACTTGCTCATTAAGAAACACCCTGTTCTGTCTGAGGAAGTTAGCCAAGTTCCAGGTTGACAGATCTCTGATGACAATGTTTTATAAATCTTTTATTGAGTCTGTTTTCACCTTTTCATTTATTTGTTGATTTGCATCCCTCACTCTGAAACAGAAAAACTCATTAACCAGGATAACAAAGGTCAGCAGCAAAATCATCAGTACCCAGCAAAAACCCTCTCAGAACTGTACAATAACCAGCTTTCAAAGAAGGCAAAATCCATCATGTCTGACAGCACTCACCCCCTGCATTCAGAATTTAAGTTCCTGCCCTCTGGTTCCCGCCTCAGACAACCATTAGCCAAACCTAACCGATACAAATTCTCCTTCATACCTTCTGCCATCTCACTACTCAACTCTGTACATTACAGGTAGCATCATCTTTAGTTCCCATTTTATTCAAGTATGCACTTTTTCTTTTCTTTTCTTTTTTTTTATTTATTTATTTACTACTGATTCTATGTGACTGTCTGCCTTGTGAGTTTCACTCTGTTGTTGTCATTGTGGTTGTTGTTGTTGTTGCTGCGCTGTTTTTTACTGCTACTGTGGCAGAATCAATTGCCCCTCGGAGATAAATAAAGGTCTTGAATACTTGAATACTAACAAAGTTACCACCATTCATACAAAACTGATGATTGGGTGTAAAAAACTAACATTTCCCCTGGGACTATTTTCTGGAAGGGAGATGGAAGCAATTCTAGCCATCCAAACACAACAGTGCTGCTGCTTTTAGGAAAACTAATGTGGAGGACTTTATTGCAGTAATGGAATACTGGAGTGAAGAAAGTTTGACAATTCTGCAAGTTCATTTTCATATCGCAGTGGAACGAATGGAAACCAATGGCCGGATAAAAGGGATGAAAAGGTAGTCGTATTCTAAAATACAACTGCTTGCTTTGAGAAAAGAATAGCAGAGAGTATATACATTCTGTACATATTATTCTGAATATGCAAAATCACTGGTATGGTTTTTTGAAGTAGACAGTGGAGAGGAGCTGTGTGAAGGGGAGCCTGGGGTAGGTCTCAGCAAATATGAGGCAACCAACCAGACCACTCCCAAACACAACCTAAAATCCTCACAGCAACAACGTGCCCCTTGAACAAAGCCCATCTGATGGGGGGGTGTTGTCCTTTTTTTTTGGCTGCACCTCTCACCAAAAAAACATCTCGTCTCCATGCATTTGTCTGCTGCTACATAAGACACTGTGCGGACATTGCTGTGTGTTTTGGGGAACGAATGATGCACCTGCTACTAATGCTCACCCCCGATCAATCACACATCACTGGGTTTCCAACGGGGATCAGGGCCTGTAACGCTGTCCAAATGTGTGAAATGGAACCTGCATTCATAGCATACTGATGCACATACTTAACAGCTAAGAGGGGTAGCTGTGATCCAGATGTAGACTAACACTGCTTGTCCTCTTGGATTACATTACATTTTATTACAGTACAGAAAATATTTAGGGAATAAAAACGTAATCACTGAAAAGTGATGAAAAATATGATAAAATAGATTAAACAAGTAATGAATGAGCAAAATCACAATATCCACACACCACCTCTTTGTCTGTGGTCTTACTTATTACTGTAAAATATTTTTGTTTTATGCCTATGTAGTAAAATTACACAACATAAAGTAATAATCACCTATTATAATTTCTTCTTCAAAAACAGAGGGGGGTCTTTCGTGATTTTCCCATTTGTCATTTAGTCATTTCTTTATTGTTGTGGGTTATTTCATGGGGGTGCTGAGGGGGTCAAAGTAGGTCAAGCAAAAGAGCACCATTTTCGAGGAAATTCAGACTAGGTACGCACCACATAATACTATCACATTACACGTCGCTTTTCAAATGTCAGCAGGAAGCGTTTTTGTTTTTTGTTTTTTTTACCTTGTTGATCTCTAAACGAGCACTGGCCGCTGTTTTTCTTTAACAAGCTGCGTTTGCCTGTTTACCTCGGCACGGTCCCTCGTTTTGTCGCCTTATTGATCCCTGTCTGTATTGTGTCAGTGGCTCAGATGAAAGCACTTACTTGGAAAGAAATCCCCCAGCTGCTAAACTTGCTCAGCTCCCTAAAGCCTTGGAGGATAGTCCGCCAGATGCTGAAAACACACATTCACTCCTCGTGTTTGTCGGCTTTGAGGATAATTGTCCCGTCGGTGGATTGGCTCTGTCACCCCGTGAGCGTCTTGGAAATGAGAATACGTCTCACTGACGGCTGGAGAGGATGAAATGCAGCTCCGCGCCTATCAGAGGTCGCGGTAGGCGGGTTCTCCCCCGGCTGGGACAGTCCCGATGGGCGGCTCCACCTTACCTTAGGCTCTCGGATGAGGCACCGCCAGGGCCACAGGGAGGTGATATTTTTCTTTTTTCTTTGTCTTTTCTTTTCGTTTCTTTTTTTTTAATTTTCTTTTATTTTTTATTTTTTGGTTGAGGCAGTTCTTAATACTGAGGTAGGACTTCATGCACCTGTCTCCATCAACATTCAGCATGTTGTTGTTTATGTCCAAATGCACCCAAACTATGATGCACTCCAGGGGCGTTTTTAGGATCTGGAAAGATCAGGGGCTAAGGACAAAACATCAGGGGCTGGGTCAAATGTGCACGAAAAAATCTGCATGCACGTGCGCAGAATTTGACCCTATTTAATGTGCCCTTACAGCATGAAATTGATTTGTTTGTCTTTTTTTAAGTGCTAATTTTGTAGATTTACATGTAGATATGCATAAAGTCACTGTCTGTGGCTGACTGAGTAGACATAATGATTATTGAGCACATTACACAGTGAAGAAAAGCTCTCTTTTCAGTATTGCAGTATTTATTAACTATAACTGATGAATAATAATGTCAGCCATACCAACATGTAGAACTTTTTTATTTTTGCAGAAACGTGTTCGTCATAAACATGTAAACATACACCTCCTGTCTGTGTAGTAAATCATTTGCTTCAGTTTACAACAGTATTGGTCTTTGAGTGCAGAAAAAAAGAAAAAAAAATCTCACCTATTGTGGAAAGCAAAAACATCATATATCTCTGCCAGTTTTTAAACACACCTGG
Source organism: Myripristis jacobus (assembly GCA_900302555.1). NCBI lineage: Eukaryota > Metazoa > Chordata > Actinopteri > Holocentriformes > Holocentridae > Myripristis > Myripristis jacobus. The sequence goes on from OMLB01055687.1 coordinate 6,628, forward strand.
TATTCCCAAATTGTTGGATATCTCTCTCCATGATTGGGTTTTTTTAATGAGATCACGGTAGGACTGTAGTCTAGTGTCTCCCACCTCTGGACACAGAGATACAGCCAGAATGATGCTTTCCTCCGTTGTTGTTTTGCAGTTCTGCCAAATTCCACCAGATTGTTTCAGATTCCACTATTCTCTCCTATTGGATGCGCCGAGGTGACGGTTTCAACTTGAGCGCAGCAAGCACAGGCGGCGGCGCCAGCCTTGCGCTGCGCTCAGCTCGGCGCAGACCAATGCGACGTCACGGCTGAGGTCTGCACCGTGCGCATGCTATGTTAAAGACTCTGTGACGTTCGGGGCTACCGATAAAACGTTAAGGGCTAGAGCCCCGGAAGCCCATGCCTAATGACACCACTGATGCACACCTCTCAAAACCAAATAATTTCACCAAAATATAAGCACTAGTTTAGATGTTTTCAAACTTCTTAATGTTTGAGACCCCAAAGTTGACTCTCAAGGGATGTGTTCTGGTCATTTTTTGCCTGTTCACTTATTACCTTTCCCCATCTTTTTGAATGAAATCCGGTGAATTTTCTCAGGTTTCAGGTTTCCGGTTTAAATTATGTAGATGTGACACTTTAGATTAAACCAGAAAGAAGAAGAAATGAATTACTTTGTAAAGTGCAATTAAACTCTTCCTCATTTTGCTGAGGATCCCCTGGAAGCCCCTCAAACACTTTCACAGCCACTGCTCTGGATTACTTTTTATGCTTAAACAGCCAGTAACAATACAATGAGCAAAAAACACCAACAACATGGAGTACAACAGCAGCAATAACAATAACAACAACAATAATAATAGGGGCTGTACTAATCACACTCTTGTCTGTTCATTTGTTCACTTTCTAAAATTCTGAATAATGATATATATCAAATGGGAGAACATAATTTCAGGTAATAAGCTACAGTATTTTCGGATAAACAAATTTCTGTTTTGATACTCACTGACTGACATAAACAGTATATCAGTTCAACATACAGACAGTTCATGAGAGCTGTTGAACATTTTCTGCTATGTTATCAGGAAAAATCCTCTGGCACAGAGCCCAGAGGTGTGTTCTCACATTTCCTGTTTGTTTGGAATAAATAGAGGAAGAACTAGGTAGGATAATATGAATATATATGTATATGTACATATGTATATCTATATATGTATGTATGTACACACACATATATGTAGATATATTGATAGAGAGCTAAACACATTTAGAGATATAGATATAGACATAGACATCTAGTAGTAGTAGTAGTAGTAGTAGTAGTAGTTTATTTGGTCAACATTTTACAATTTCAACAAATTCGTCCCATATAATTTCATTTAATATGTATTAGACCAAAAAGGTGTAGGCTGAAGCCCATGGCTTATTGTGCCTACCCTTGTTACATCATCCTTTTTAACAAAGCATAAAGTACTCTGTCAAAGAAAGACAAAAAAACAAAAAGAAACAACAAAAAACAGAAAGAAAACAAACAAGGATTGGATCATTTTTAGCTTTTACAAAAATAATTATAAGAATGATATAGAATAGAATAATATAGTACATATATACATATATACACACACATACATACCTATATCAGCATATATATATATATATATATATAAATACACACACACACACACACACACACACACACACACACACACACATATATATATATATACACACATACACATATACACATACATACACACATATACATATAATCCATATCCATAATCCATATAATCATGATATATCATTATTCATTAAAAACTTTATATATTACCGTGCATATAATAAATAATGACATAATCATAGTAACTCTCCATACTTATTTATTGTCTTGTATTTAAACATTTTTTTGAACCCATATATTGATACCCATATAACTGCACATCCTTAGTTCCTTTTCACAGCATTGCCATAAACTTACCCCTATAACAGTTATACAATGTTTTTTGGTATTGGTTCTTGCCCAGTTTGTTTCGAACATACCTCTATTTCTAAGTTCATGTTTGGTTTCTTTGATTTCGAACAGCCTCTGAAGACAAGACGGAAGGAGATTATTATGAGCTTTGAACAGAATCAGTAAGGTTTGAAGATGGACTATGTCCCAGAATTTTAGTGTGTTTAGACTTACAAATAAGGTGTTGGTAGGCTCAAGATACTCTGCTGACATCTTTAGATATATATCACAGTTGTGAGCTGTTTTTCTGCTGTTGCACCTGTCCACTGGACTTTAACAGTAGCCGGACAGATGATTGGTTCTATGTACAGATTTCAGGCATGACTGGATTCCACTTGAAGTGAAGATCTAAAAACAGCCATTCTCCATAATTACAAGCCTACTAGCAGGGGGATCAAGTTGCAGCTAATGGTGGAGTGAGGATGTCGTGGGCCCTCCAGATAAGGATGACTTCACTTGAGGATAAAAGAGGAAGAGGGTAGATAGAGAGCAGGTTCAGCTAGTGGATGGGAGGAGATAATGTATGAGCAGATGAATTAAGACAGTCACACACTAACAAAGTCAAATGTGCCTGAAATAGAAACACAGACCAGCACTTTGCTGCATACAAATAAGTGTATACTCAGCATAGCTTTTTATTTTTCATTTATTTACACTCTACATCAGTGGGGGGACGTTGCTGTGGAGGCCTCTTTCTGCCAAATGAAAAAATAAAATATGCAGTAGAAAGGTGCAAATATTTTTGAAATTGGTGCCACATGACCAGGGAAAACAGAGACAACGGACTGTGGTGTTCCCTTTGGCTCAAAAGATAGAAAATCAACAACAACCAGAATGCACTGCAGGATAAATACCGCCGGGTAACAAACAGGGGCAGTGTATGTGCTCAGCTAGTCTTCAACGGGCGTCTTAAAAACATGTATTGTAGATTTTGACATTGTAATATTATCACGTTCATAACAAAATGTTGTCACCATTGCACTTACTCTAGAAAGCTGTGTTTAATCTTACACTCAAATGTCAACTTCGCTCTGCTGACAAAAAATGCAGAAGTATAATCCGTAGCTCGCTAGATCTGGAAAAGTCCGCTGGATGACATGTTGACTTTGAATGAACGGGGAGCTCTGGGTGCTGGCAATGTGGAGAGAAGGTAAACATTGTTCATTTGCATATACAACTGACACTGTAATGATACGAAGCTGGTTGAAAATTAGCAAAGTATTGCTTTAAGTCGTAATTGTGAGGGGAAAAAAGCTCTCAGTATAGTATTTTTTATTTTTTCATGTCAAGTAAATAGGTTTCCATACACTACAGAGGTAAGTGTAACCTAAACAAACCAGAAACAACATGTGACTGAAACTCACAGAGCAATGACAACTAAAGAAGCTGTTTGGACATAGCTAGTTAGGAAACAGGAGCCCATGAAGAATCATTCCAGAGATTTTGCGTGATTAGCCTAATATCTACAGCATGTACATGTATATACTTCATGTTTCCACTAATCTGATATCTAAAGATAATACTTTTCCCAAAGCGAGCAGCCATATTTTAGAACTGTGATATAATTTTCCCTACCATTTTTTCGCACCTTCAACCTTTCTTCACACCAGTATTTGTCACCATAATAAAGTTGTCCACACTAGTTTTCCTAAAAGCAGCTGCACTGTTGTGACTGTTTGTTGATTTGAAATTGGGCAGAGTGAAATGGTGTGTGAAGAATTCTATTGCTTTGACCTTGTTCAGCCTGCCATGTCTGCAGCTATTGGGGCACTTTGTTTTTTCCTTGAATTAATTATTTTGTCTGTATACACTTACTGCAGTTTGTTTTTGTAGTAAGAATGCTGTGGCTTTTACAGATGAGGTCAACTGACATTGACCAGTTTTTCCTTATGTTTATTCCTTATCCTTATGTTAGATAACTGACCCATTTCCGCCCTAATACACTTCTAAATTAACCCAATAAAATAATGTCTTTGCCATGTGATTTTGGCAACCCACTCAGCAGCATAAAATGCTGCCATTTTATTTTTCTGCAAATATATTGAAATGTTAACATTACTGAATGAAAAATGTGTTGCAAATCAACATTTAGGGCTCTAGTTTCGCAGACCGGCGCAGCTGCGCGTTTGGCGCAGTTGCGCCAGGCGTGCTGGGTGTGGCCAAATGGATTTTGCAAGTTTGGCACGCCGTGCGCCTTGGCGCAAGTGGTCCTCCTACCGGCGCAAGGGAGGAGAGAAGGCGTGGAGTGGATTTGACACAGCTGATTCACTTTAAATCAATCAAATGAGCCAATGTTCCCGCCCTTAAATGCGGTGCGGGTGTGGCCAGGCGGATTTTGCAAGTTTGGCACGCCATGCGCGTGGCACAAGTAATCCACCGTTCCTCCTACCGGCACAAGGGAGGAGAGAAGGTGTGGAGTGGGTTTGACACAGCCGATTCACTTTAACCAATCAAATGAGTCCAGGAGACCGGCGCGGAGCGGAGACCGACGAGCAGTGCGCACACGTCACCAAAACCTCACAGGCAGGCTTCCGGAATGTCAGGCACATGAACAATGCAATAAATACCGACAAAAACCACTATTCAATGCTACGATCACAATCAGCACATACATATATCTCCATATCAACTGTGCCGTCACAA
>OMLB01055688.1:0-17877 GCA_900302555.1 Myripristis jacobus
TGTGAGAGAGAGGGGTGTGTGTGTGTGTGTGTGTGTGTGTGTGTGTGTGTGTGTGTGTGTGTGTGTGTGTGTGTGTGTGCGTCCGTCAGGTCCGTACAGTCAGCCTGCTTGTTTTCAGGTGTCAGAGATGTTGGGCTGTGTGGGCGTCTGCTCTTGTTACTGCTGAACACACTCTCTGGTTTCCAGGTAACAGGCTGGAAAACCTGCTCCCTTCACTTTCTTCTGCTCCTCTCTCGTCAGCCGGAGTCGACAGTTTCCACCGCGCTGCCCTCAGCCCTGCTCATCCCCACCTCATGCTAATTAGTCCGTTTCATTAGTTTCAGTCCACTTGCACCAATGATACAAACTGCAGAAACTGGAAGTCACACAATAGAGACTAAAAGGCAGAATGAGTACGATTTGTCGGTTGTGGTTTGCAAACACAGCATTCAAAGTCGGAGGGCTAAGCTGACCGCTGGCAAAAATTTGGCCTGTTGGTGCCAACTCGTCCAACAGGAAACAGGCGGACACCACATCGCTTTTCATCCTCCTCCTCTCCCTCAGTGCTCGCCAGCAGGTGAAAGTCAACCCCAGATTCACTCTCATTGTAGAACGAGCTTCGTCCGCTCGGCGTTTCTCCTCAATAGATTTCCTTTTTTCCACGTCTGCAATTTTCGTAGCTTCCTATTGGATATCGTGCTATCAATCTGGCTTCATGCTGCGCTGTGATTGGCTGGAAGCTACACACTCACTGCCCAAAGGCTGACGCCCAGAAGAGTCCCGAGCTCAAAACAAGAAACTCCAGGCAGAGGGCAGCGTCTCTCCAGACACACACACCAACACACACTGCTAGTGGCTAATCAATGAAGACTGAGAGGGATTATTTTTGCATGAGTTTATACATCTTTTTGTTGTTGTTGTTGTTGTTGTTGGTTCTTTGCTGAGTGCTGAGTGTTTGTGTGTGTTTGCATGCAGCCGATCTGAACTGGAATTTGGCTACAACCTTTAATGATAAACAGACTAAGGTGTCATCTAAATCAGGGGAAGGCAACTATGTTCAACTAGGTTGATCCCCCCTACCGGCTACCTGCCGTCTTTTAGCATTGTCAGCGCCGAGTGCCGCGGTCCCTCACTGCACCCCCTCTCCTCCTCTCAGCTTGAAGGTGAGGTGATTAGTGAAATCAATTTTTGGTTGGAATGAAAACCTGCAGCTTCTCGGCTCTTCATGAGAGCTGGTTGCCTACCTCTGATCTAAATAAACGGAAGACAGTTGACTGAAAAATTAGACAGAAACAACTGACATCAAATTAAAAGTTTACTTCTGGCGTACAGCAGGTGGCAGTAGACCACAAGTATAATGAAACTATAATGTGGCTCCAACACATACTAAAGAGCTCTTAAACCCCTAGCTGCAGCGTCCGTAATGGTTTATATTTGTTTTCCAGTGTAGCCGAAAACTGTTTGTTTCTTTTAGAGAAGAGTTGAACATGACTCCGCACAGTAACAAACTTCAATCATTTTTGTAGGTGTTTTAAGTCCAGACATCATTTCCTCCTATCCGTTCTGCCTCTTTCATTCCCCACACTGGCTGTTAACCTTTATAAAACTACTTGTACTGCGATGGAAATGGAAACCAAACAATCAGCAAACAGAATCTGCTTATAGAGATTATCTAATTGTTTGTCTTCCAGGTTTCATTTTCCAGCAAAAAAAAAGCATGTGAATGCAAATAAAAACAGGTTAAAATATAACCTCTTGCCAGCTTCATTGGTGGAGGTAATTAGAGAAGAAACAACAGACAAATTACAAGCTCTCTCAAAAGGGAACAAAAAAAGATTTCCATGACACAAATGACATTTAAACTGAAGAGGGAGTGGAAGTGGAAGGAGGAGCGGTACCAGAAAAGTAAAATGTGGAGTGTGCAGTGAGTGGGAGGTTGGGTTGTGTTTATCTGCTAAGCGAGTAAGTAAAAAGAAGAAAAGGTCAGCAGCAAAGACAGCCAGTGTTTCCTCAGATCAGCTTCCTGTGCAAACCAAGCAACAGATGTCTAATGAACTAAAAATCAAATATGGATGAAAACTTCTTAAATGAACCTTTCTGCCACAGGTGTAACAGTGAATTTTCTCAGCCTGACCTGTTTTGTTTTTATTGTGTCTCTCTTCTCTGCCTCACAGATTGTCACCGACTTCGTCTTCCTGTGTCCGTCCAGGAGGTCGGCGCGTGCCAGCACGGCGGCGGGCAGCTCTGTGTGGATGTACGTGTTTGACCACGTGGCGTCCGACCACCACGTCTGGTCAGGCCTGACTTTCTGCTACCAGCACGCCTGCCACGGCGCCGAGCTGCCCTTCCTGTTTGACTCGGCCTCTGTGGCCAACTTCACGCTGTCGCCGCCGGAGAGGCTGCTGTCCAACCGGATGCTGTGCTACTGGGGCGCCTTCGCCCACGCAGGCGACCCCTCCTCGCGGGTCCAGCAGACGAACTTCTGCCGGCAGCAGCGTCCGCCGGCTTGGCCGCGCTACTCTGACAAAAGCGGCTGGCAGGTCATGAACCTGACAGTTCGTTTGCATGTGCAGGTGGGAACCAGGGACCATATCTGTGACTTCTGGGACCAACTGGGTATCTACTAGTGAGGGGAGCGGCGGCGTGCCGAGCGGCGGTGGGTTGTAGCCTCGATACGCGCTGTTTCCTTTCATTCCTGAGAATGTAAAATCAAACTGAGCTGCAAAAACCTGGCAGCCAAATGATGCGCTTACCAGAAAACCTGCAATCCTTGTTGAATACAAAGCAAGACCTTTTCTGAATCCTTACGATCCATTGAGAAATTCATACAATTTACAAAGCAGCACTTATTTCAATATAGTGTCAACTTTTTTAATAGATTCTTCTATTATTTTTACAGGCTTGTTGTGCCGACGGGAGTGTCTTGAAACTCCAAAAGAGAGAATTAATTTGGTCAGAAAGTGAGTTTTTAGAGTGAGAAATCTCAGCACCTTGCAAAATAATCAGTGAGTCACTTGCACTGATCAACTCCATCAGCCACATGCAGATACATTAAGATCAATTTGTGCTAATAATCGTACCTACTGCCGCTTAATACTTTATATTTCCTGCTTGGCATTTCACAGTTTTGCCATTGAAATGTAGCAATTCAGAAAAGGTCTTGAGTCATGTTCTGTGATGTTGTTTTGTTCTTCAAGGAGTTCATTTATCAGCTGTGCTTTAAAAGCGACCATGTTTTGTTTTGATTGTATGCAAGCAATCATTTTTATAAAAGCAGGTGCCTTTATTTTGAAGTGGTAGATATTTAATGTTTGAACAAAAAAAATCCTCCAGCGTTCCCATAGTATTGACATAAGATTTTTCCTAAGCTCCCAGTCCCAACGCTCCCGTCCTAAATGTACTTTTGGAGTTAAAAGCCCTCAGCCATAATGACTGCACAACTGCTCAGCCCTCGCTTTTTCATCTCATTTAAGCTTTCTTAAAAATGTAGGGCGAGTCTTACTTCATCTGTGAAGGATAACTCCACCCGCGCACATTTAACAAAAAGCCAACACAGGACTGCAACGTTAGAAATAAGATGATCTGAAGAGGCAACCGTTGTGGGTTTGCTGTATCTGATTCTGTTTATTGCCAGGATGGCTGCTCCAGTCTGCTGCGTGCTGTGCTTTCCTTGCAGTGTGTGAGAAACCTGTGGGATGAAATAACGCCCCTGCTGCTGCTGCTTTGTCTGTCAGTCACTCCGGATAAACTGCGTTCCTCAACAATAACTTCTGCTATTTTTGGTGGATGTTTTCATCCAAAGTGCCTTGCAGTGGCATGAAGCAATGCATTAGCAAGATCAAGTGTGGCTGCAAATGTGAGCATACATCAGCCTTGTTTATTACGTGTTAGGATCGCTAAATAGCATACAGAGTGGGCATCCGTGCACGTGAGCAACATGGGACTCTTTTGTTTACTGTACATGAAAGCATTTCATCGACTGGAGCAAATCAAATAAACGGTCAGTGTCTCTCTCTTTCTTCAGGTTGCATCTTTATTCTATTCTTCTTCTCCTTCTTTCTCCCCCTGCATCCGGCCACTTATCATTTACAGAGGCGAAGCGCGCTATTGATTTTACAACTGGAAGCTACGATCAATACGGTTGGCTACTTAGAATGTGAAGGCCTCCCTCCTGGCAGCGTACATCATATGGACACATCTTACTAAAAATGTGTACACTTTTTTTTTTTTTTTTTTTTTTTTTAAGGTCCAGGGTTCAAACCAGCATAAAAATACACTCTATAGTCTTCAGAGGATGATTCAAACAGTGCTGTTGCCTTCCAGCATAATAAGGCTAAAAATAAATAAACTTATGTAATGTGTATTCACCCCCCAAAAAAGGGGAGGGCAAATATTTTGAGTGCAAATGTTCTGGGTCTTTCATAATCAAAATTTAATGTCTTTCCTTTTCTGAAATCCTGGTAATTAATGCTTTTACCCTTTGAATTTTCTACCGTGTGCTTAGCGAGAGGATACTGGTAATAATTGTGAGTCATAAAAGGGAGCAATCTGATTTTTTTCTTCTTTCCCCCATTACCGCTAGTCCTTTTTGGGAGTAATCAGACTCACATTTTTTCAGCTCAGCCCTTTCTTCCTCTTCACATTCAAACCTTGAAGCTTCACCAGAGCCGCTTGGACTCGAGTGCTTTCGCTTAAATCGATCATTTTCAAGACTTGCTTTTCTTGATTATGGCAATAGCTTTGCTAATAAGTGGTCTAATAAGTGTTTTGCTCTATTGAAAAGAGCCCCATCTGCATCGCTCCTCATCTTGGGTAGTTTTGGCTCACTGTTTTCCCTTTTAGCAGCTTGTCCTTCTCCCAGCCATTCACCAGTTTCTTGTTTTTCCGTCCTTGGATTTTCTGTTGGTGGAGTTTGACGTTCTGAAGGTGGCGCTTTTTTGCCTGTTCATCCACGGAGGCTGTCACTGCTCATAATAACTACCAGTGAACCACTTCCTCTGCAGTGTTGGGAGGGTCTAGTTAAAAATAACATTACCCTGTTCAATATGTAATCAGTCATGTATCTATTATAGTGATGTAACAAGGTGGTGTACAAACCGCCTGGTCGTGGTCGGCTGGTTGCAGGCGTGTCGCGCGGCAGACCAGCTGCTTACAGCGACACGCTTTGATTTGATTGGCGGACGAGAGGCGGGGCAAATTCAAAGAAGAGAACCAATCAGAAAAAAACGCTGAAAGTTTGAGCGCATACTGCCAGACGAACAGCGCCTGTCTAGACGTGGAGACGCTCCTGCCCTTGAAGCAGCTTTGTTGTCTGGAAATCTGCCAGAGGAACACATTCCTGCACGGCGACAAGCTGCAGAGCAACAGAATGGATGTTATATTCTGCACATAAGCTTTTAACCAAAAAGAATATATTAAGACGTAAACCCCATGTAATCACCAGCATTTTTCTAAGTAACTATAACAGAGTTCAGTTACATTTATTTTGTAATTTAATCGCATGCAACTAGTTTCTTACCGACACTGATTTTTTTCCCAGGACAGAATGATTCCACGTAAAACCTTTCATGAATTTGCTATCAGCTGAGAAATGGAAGTGTACTCCTGTGAAAAAGCGGCAGATTATCACCTTAGCAGTAAGTTTTGAAGCGAGTTTTTTCTCACTCACTCTCCCCATCCAGATTGTCCTACTTGATCTCTGCGTTCAACTGGCAGCCTGTTGTTGCTAACCTCCAGGCTCCCAGCAGCCTCTGCAGCCTGTCTGCAGACCACCTGAAGCGAGCTCTCTCCCCGCCGGCGCCGAGGCCACTGTGAACTGTCCTATTTCTTGTTTGCCGTCCCCTTTGAAATGCTCCACATGCACGCCGCGCAAGCACACACACAAACACAATATTACTGGTTGTTTACACACCGAATTGATTGTGAGCCGCGCTGACACAAAAGGGCGTGTCGAGGCAACCTCATTATCCCAGCAGACGTTTGCTTATGCTGTCATCCGGTGTCAAACCGCCAGCTGCAGAGCGATTGAGCTGTCTGAGACGGCCGGCCGGCTAATCAATTGCAGTTAATCGCAGCGCTATGCCCACGGCTGGACTCTCACAGGGTATCCCTTTCCCCCCCAAATCCTGCTGCTCATTACGGTGACAACTGATAAGAGGGAGACGGAGTGAGAGCGAGAGAAAAGAGAGACCGAATCCTCTGCGTTGCCTCGATAATTTAGCAGAGGCCATCGAATCAATGTCTGGCTGTCACTCGCGGGCTGTAAATCATCTCTGCTGGCTTTGCACGGGCACATTCCACCAAGATCTGATTATAGTCGCCGCAGCCGCAATTAAAAATCAGATGACAGCTCTCCGCTCGGCATGCCGCTTATTCGAGCCAGAATACTGCAGGCGAGGAGGGGCGGCTGTGTTGTGGTGGGCACACTCTTCACCAGCTTCAGTCGCGTCCAAAGGGCCTCATCCAAGTCCAACTCAAAGCCCTGAAAATAGGTTAAGAGAGGAATGTGAAGCTGCAGCAGTCTAATTTTGATTTCAAAGTGTAAATGTTCCCTTTGCATCTCTAGTTCAGTAACTATAAACTAGAATAGCTGTGGCTAATTTTGGCTTTTGATTATCCGCAGCAGCTAGAATATTACCAGTGCATGCAGGCGAGGGTTTGAGAGACGGAGCTGGGAATGTTTTATGCCCATTCTCCTCACTGGCTTTCCACTTGGCTAGGACACATGAAAGAAAAGAAAGCACATATGCTGACTTTGCCGCAACATGGTGAAGTCTCAGAGGCAAATAGCAGAGGGGAGATGAAATTAGAGCCGTTGCTGTTGTTGTTCTCCAGGCCTCAAAATGGAGCAGAGAGGCCGTGGGCAGAAAAGATGTTGAGCTCTCCAACCGAGCCTCGGTTGAAGTTTCTCTTCAAAGTGGCCAAAGTGCGATCACGCTGTGTTACATTTAGATCTTGGTGCTGCAGGCGTGTTTCACTGAGTACAAACTCCTGTCTTAAGAAGTGTTGGGTAATGTGCTGTGAACACAGCAGCCTGCAGCTTCACACTGCACAGCACTGCAGACTCAGCACAGGCGGCGTCACGCAGGGGGCGGTCGTGTTCGACGTCGACCGCACAAAATGATGTGATGGTGCAAAAAAAAAAAAAAAAAAGAATCCACACTCAAACAGGTTCAGAGACAGATATTTAGTCCCTGATTTCAGAAAACAGTGCAGGTAGAAGTTATGGACAAGAACGCACATCGTCTGAACTTTAATTTTGAAGCTGTATTTATTTGGGTTTTCAATCTTTCAGCCATTTCTAAACCAGGAAAAAAATGGTAAAACAAAATGTGTCAACCAACTGGTTCCCAAACAGCAAAACATGATTATTATTCCAACAATTCCTCTTGTCTTTTAAAGGTCAGAGTAGCATGTCAGTTTCAGACTAACATAAATTATACCTTTAAATGTTACAGCGAGATAGATAGACAGCTAGATAAAGGCACATTATTGATCACAATTTGTGAAATCATTGTGTTACAGCAGCAGGGTGTCCAACACACTGAACAGGAGCAATACACAAAAATAAACCTCTAAACACTGGACATCTATAACTTAAAAAAATAAAAATAAAACACAACAAATAACAAAATGAATAAAGTAGCCCAATGAATAGAATGTAAGAATATATAATACATAAAAGACAACATCTGCATCCCCTATAAGAGCAATAAGAAATAAAATATGCTAAAATATATCTATAGACATTTCAACTTTGAACCTTTGCATAGACTATATGTGTAATTAAATATATCTGAAAAATATCTATAGAGTAGAATATGTATATATAGAATAGATACATGATAGTTATATGATACATTCTGCAGTGGCAATTTTATGTGGATATCTGATAATTTGATAAAATTTGAAGTCACTCTGGTGGGATTCACTGTTATGTTGGGTTCTCCTGAGGTTCTCCCTAGAACATTGTTTCTCCATAAGGAAACCCCAGTCATCTGTGATCTGACAAACAACTGGCACGTGTGGATCCTAAAGGCTTAGAGGCTCCTTGACGTGACAATTAAAAGTGGGAAAAGTCCCTTCATCAGCTTTTTATCCGCCCGCTCCTCAATACTGAGCCGGTGTGCGTGTGAATTGTTGCTTCCCGATGACGTGTGCACGAGGGTTTCTGCTGACTCGCACGCCTCTGTCTCATTCTCTGGAGATTTACCACGTAATGTGAAAGCAGCGGCGAGTTTTTTTTTTTTTTTTCTTCCTCCTTGCACAACCCGAATTGTATTGGTCTCCAGAGCTATCAGCGTAAATTCAGAAGGTAGAGTACGGTGCAGTTTGTTCATAAATCACAAGAAGTGCTGTAATCCTGAGCCGTGGCTTATGTAGGAAGGAATGTGTAGGCGGGCAAGAACAGATAGTAGAGCAATCAGAGCCCTTGTTCACAGGTTTATTGTGATAACACTTGAGAGGGCAGTTTCACTGTATGTAAAGGTATAAACAAACACCTACAGCATCAGCATGGGATGGATGATCACTGTGAAAAACATTGTCTTGGATATTATAGCATTTACACCACAGCCGCATGTGAACTGACTGGTGCAGTTCAGTCACAATTACAGTTACAATTAGAGTTCACGTTTGGCAGACGCTTTTATCCAAAGAGACGAAGAGAGTATGAGATTTATATACACCAATAAGGAAAGATCAATGCAAGTGCCAGAAAGCTCTGGTTCTGGTCCAAAGGACAGAGGAGCTACAAGGCAGAGTAAAGAGGGAAGGTATAGAGGCATGGAGGCAGATTTATTTTTTTTCACAGTCCATTAGGTGAGCGGTTGCTCCCTGAAGAGCTGGGTTTTTAGCCTTCTGTTAAAGACTGAGAGGGACTCTGTGGATTGACTGGAGTTTGGTGGCTCGTTCCACTGAGGGACCACAGAGAAGAAGAGTCTAGCTGCTGATTTAGGGCCTTGCTGTGCTGGAGGTAACAGGCGCCGCTCCATGGCAGAGCCAAGAGGCTGGGAGGGAGCGCGAACCTGAAAGATGGAGTCCAGGTGGGTAGGAGCAGCGTTGGTTGCTGATTTCCTGTAGCTCCTTCACAATAAAAGCCCTCGCTGGTTCACCATCGGACAGCTTTTAATATGAAACTGCAGCCTTTGCGTGTGGTAGAAAGGGCCAGCGTGTGATTTTGGTGATAGGTGCTCTTGCACAGATGTGTGACCCTTAATACATGTGCGCGCACACACACACACACACACACACACAGACAGACACACATACACTGGTACATGTGTATACAAATATGAATAAGAGGAAATTGTTTGTCAAAAAATGTGCACATGTGCTCCTTGGGAAAAAACAGTGGCATAGAGCCCTGCTTGCTGAGATACTGCTGCTGACTGATGATGCAACAGAAATCTGTGAGTAAGTTTGTTGTATTGTCACTTTATGCCGTAACATGACATGTTTTATATAAAGTTACTACAAACTCATAGGGAATGAAGAAGTAGGAAGGGCCGCACTGGATTGTGTTATTTTTTGTCTTTTTTTTCTATGTATTCTGACTTTACTCTCAAAAATTTTGAACATGAACAGCAGTGGGCGATGTTATGAATTCTGAAATGAGGAGTTATGGGGACGAGGCCTTTGTGGCCTTGCTGAGACTTAACATCATGGTCCTTCAAGTGTCTTCAGCGGCTGATTAAGCCACAGCGCGGCAGCTAACGGCAACACGGTCATAGCCATCTGGTGACGGGAGGAGGGGCTGATGCGGCCAATGCATTTTGGCTCTGCTGTTAATATTCATCGGTTTGCATTTTCATGATCTGCCTCAGCGACGATGAGAGTTCAAGGTGCGTCTCGCTGCTCCTTGAGTTTACTGCACCGCTCATCAGACACAGTCCCACAGGCCGGCGCTTTTATGGACCCTGAAATAAAGTTAGTTTACGAGGCTATTTCCCCTTTATGTGGAATAATGGTGTCGGTAAGCACTCGGAGCGGCACAGAGCTCCAGAAAAGAGTCTTCCCAGACGAGGGCTGCTCCTCGAGGTTGAGAGAAAATGACCCGCAAACGCTCCAATCTGTCAGCAAGTATTACCTTATCGTCCTCGCGGCCAGTGTGAGCGGCTGTGTGTGCCTGGCAGGGCAGAGAAGAGTGAATCATCACAGCTCACTGAGGAAAGTGCAGGCAGACACACAGCAGACGCCCAGCGGTGCTCTCACCACAGGATGAAACTGGATGACTTACCTTTTCACAATTTCACAGCAACTGCCCATTCTCAGTTGCATGATATAAGAGAATTAGCGGGGTGTTTCGAATATGACGGTAACAAAGTGCTACTTTTCTTGTATTATGACATTTTTTAAAGTGACTGTTGGTGGGAGGGGGGGCTGATCTACCTATTCCCTCAGTACTCATTTCTTTTCCTAAAACTTCACCACTTCACTGTCATTCCTACATTTTCTCATTCCCAGGTCGGCGAATACTGCAGCTTCATCAGGGCCCTTTTGCATCGGATACTAAGGTTAGAGAGAGGCTAGGCTTTGGGGAAAAAAAACAAAACTCTTGGTTAAAGGAATACTCAAATGTTTTGGGCAAAATATCCCTTTTATGACTTACCCAGATGTATTTCAAATCCATATGGCACACTGCGTAAATAAGACAGCTTCAGAGTTGCTGTACAGTTTATTTTTTTCACTTTGATGGAGCCAGGCTAACAACTCCCATAGACTTGAAGTCTTTATGCTAAGCTAACACAAAATTCTACCCATAGGAAGCAAACCACAGGAGGTACAGAGGTGAAAATGGTATCAAACATCTTGTCTCAGTCTGGGTCAAAATGTTGGAGTGTTCCTTTAAGGGTTAGGGAAAGGTTAGGTTTAGGCGACAAAATAAGCAACTGGACGTGGTCTTGGTCACATACTAAAGGTATCACTGGAGATTGAACTTGGGTCTCCTGCATGAGGATCCTGCTGCATACACACACCGTCCCCTGCATCTCATCCTGAAGCCACAGGGTGCCTTCAGGTGCCTTCAGGTGCCTCTGGCGTCGGCATCAGACGTCATTCACTACAGGCTCACTGGCTGGGAAAATCTGACTGGGGTGAAAGAAAAAGAAAAACTCTCCTCTCTCCTGCTTTATCACTACCAATGAGTTGTCCTTGAGCAAGGCACTCAACCCCTGAGCTGCTCATCGGCTGCCTGCGTCAGACTGAGACGCTCCCACGAGTGAAGGTGAAGCCGTACGTTGCTGCAAAAGAGAGGGCACGCTGGATCAATTTATGTGGCCAAAGGTTAAGTGAAACAATGAACGCTGTCACTACAGAGCAAGTCAGCTAATTATCAGACTTCAAAATAAGGAACTCTGGTCAAATAAGACATAAATGTTAAACACAAGATGTTTTTTTTTTCATCCTAAGTGGCTCGTAAACACCTATAAGCTGTTGTGGCTGGTTTAAACTTTGAAGGTCAGCTAGGTTAACAAGCTGCTGTGACCTATATAACCTACATGCTGTGTTCATGTCATATGGGAAAAATGAGTGACAGTGGATTGAATCACGACCTGCAGGTACCACAGGTAAACCATCAAAAACTAATTTATGAATAATTTCAGGAACACTGGAAATATTAAAATAACATAGCACAAGCCTAAATGCCAAGGCTAACAGGAGGATTGAGGTGAGCTTGAAACCAACCCGTGCATCAAGAATACATAACATGCTGGACGTGTGTAACTCCGCTTCCAAAATGATTTTTATTTCAGGATTTAAAACCAGCCATAAACACGGTGAATCAGTAATTGCTCGCTTAGAACAAGTTGACTTCATTGCATTTCTGTGAAAATTAACCAATAATTCTAACCCTCCCACTGAGGTTTAACTTGCTGGATTGATTGGATTATTGCAGCCTTTGCCTTTGAGAAAAGTTTGCGTATCTAAAATCACCCGTCTGAAGCACCGACTGAACCCAGCTCTCGCCCCGACAAACAGCCAGGACGTACGCGCTTTCTGCACGGCGGGCGAAGCGCAGACGGCCTCGGCACACGTGACATTGTCTGCAGTGTAATTACACTTTCACTTAATGGCCGGTTCAGGTGCAATTAAGTGATTAGCAGCCCCGCTGATGGAGCCGGGGCCATTAATCAGTGTGGGGAAGGGCTGTGGGCACACATTACACACACATTAGCTCCAGTCCAGCCTGTGATTTCACAATAAGAGCTTTTCTTCACCACCAGAGCGAACAGGAGACGGACTGCTGAGGCTGGTTCAGGTTTTAACGACAGACAGGCAGACAGACAGACATACAGACACCGACAGACACAGACTGTGGATCAGAGTTAACCCTAGACATGTGGGGGCCTAAAGCAAAGAAATTATTTGGGGGCATTCGTGTTTTAACATGAATAGATCAGTGAACCTGAAAGTTTTTATTTTACTCTCTGAACAAAAGTCACTTTATTCTTTTTGGTGCTGATTTTTTGGCCATTTTCTTGTAATTTTTTTTTACTTTTATTGCAAAATTTTCAAGTAATTTTTTTTTATATTTTACTTTCTTTTTCCCCCATGTTTTTAAAAGAAATCTAGTGAGTTTGGTGAGGTTTCAAGGGATTAAATGAGAAATCTGACATCAATCCAGCATCACTGATCTGACAAGTTTCTTGCATCTATTTATTTATTTATTTATTCATTATTGCTTTTATTTATTTTGCTAATTTGTTAATTTTAAGGGAATTTTCTATTAACCATTTAATAAATATTTTTTTTCGATTTTTTTTTTTTTTAAATTTTGAAAATGTTTCAGTAATTTTGTTTTTTTTATTTACTCATCACTTTTCCCCTCATGTTTTGGAAAGAAAACAAGTGAATTTGTACAGGTTTCATAGGGTTAACTTAACAACAACAACAACAACAATAACAAATAAATGATTGGTTATGGGGCCCTATACTGAAGAAGGCTGTGACTGATCTGCCTAGAGGGCCCAACAGTTCTGGGACAGACAGATAGGCAGACAGACAGACACACAGACAGACAGACACACAGACAGACAGAGGAGGCTCCACATCCGTCCCGCGTCTGTTCTGCACCTGAAGTGAAAGTGGGAAACAGAAAGAAGAGTGCGTCGCTCTGCAGAGTGTGAACCAGCCGGAGCGATATAAATCAGCCGAGAGCAGCAATGCGGAGACTCGCAGCGAGCCGGGATGGATTCAAGGCCTGCAGCATTATTTTTAAGAGCTCCCACTGGGCGCTGTGCTGTGTACTGTCCTGTTTTCAAACGCTGGGAGTTTAAAAAATACTTACACAAGCTGCAATAAACAATTTGCTGTCCTTGACAAAACTTTTAGGCGAGGCTAAAACCAAGTGCTAAATGAGAATGTGATAGAAAACTGTAGCTAATACATCATTTGTCCAGTATTTCTCCCCCCAAAAATCCTTTCTGCCATGCTCATCCACCAGCAGCTACACAGCACAGACTCTCATATTGCTGCAGTGTATACAGATTAATTTTTTTTGTTAACAAAGCCAATTGTTTGTAATATTTTAGCATAGCAGCTCCCGACCTTGTGGAAGGTCGTCTGATTACTTTGCATGGCAGGGGGAGGGAAGCTGCCGGGAGCTGAGAAGAGATTCTGTCAACGCTCCCACAGGGAAATGAGCGCGTTTGTGTGTGTGTGTGTGTGCGTGTGTGTCTGTTACAGCATCATAAAATCCTGATGAAAATTAATGGTGGAATCAGCTGTGTTTTGTGCTTCAGCGAGCCCACAGTCCTGGCTGCAGTATTTTCATCTATTTATCTACGTGTCTGTGTATCTATCAGCTGCAGATCTATGTGTTCATCCTCTTGGACGCTGATGATTCAAAGCAAAAAAAACACACTGTGTGTTACAGAATAATAAGAGCGTGCTCTAAACATAGCAATCAGTGTAATCTCAAGTCCAAATAGTCTCCTCCCAGCAGTCGCTTCCCTCTGTTTTACATTTTTAAATTCACTTTCTGACATGCACTGGAAATGATGCCCGTCATAAAAACGGAATGAGCTTATTTTCCTCGAACCGTAATGAGAGCAAAGTTGAAAGCCGGAGTGCTGTGACGATAGATAATATGAACATAATGTAGACAGTTTATGACAGGAGTGTATCATCGCCGTTGGGTGAAAGCCCTGTAAAGACAGTTTCTGTGTTTTAATGTCAGCTGAAGGGTCACTTGGTTCTCTGCGGGATGAGAGACGCCTAAAACCACTCGGCTTTTAAAAATATGAGGTTTTCACTTGACAGCAGCGACGTGCAAAGCGCAAGCTGACGACAACTGTGTGGGCTAAATTAAATTTTATTTGTAGCATGAAAAGGCCTTGGTGTCCTTCTGTTGGAGATTCAGCTCTTAACCCTGAAAACAAAAGAGCGTTTGATTGGTTCTCTTGTTTCAATTTGTACAGACCGTGACCAACCGACCAGCTTGTTGTGATCTAAGAATCGAAGAATGTAGTTGTACTGTGCTCTCTCTCCTCTTTTTATTTTACTGCCAGGACATTTTAAACGAGACACTTTTTACTTTTACTGCAGTAGATTTTTACTGCACAACTTCTACTTCTACTGCAGTCACATACCAGCAGAGGAACAGTACTTCTTTCTACACCCAACTGGATGCTGGAACCCAAACAGTCAGAAATTTTCGACAGCTCTGAACAGAGACCAAATCACACAAAAACTCTCTGGATGGACACTTTCTCTTGAAGTTCTCTTCCTCTTTGTTTTAGTATTTTGTGACATATTGCGGACAGTTCCTTTGAAGACCAGAAATTGTTGAGTCCTTGGTACCTATCAGCAGCTAAGTCTTTTTGTATTGGTGTGCATTCAAGTGCTCTCATTAACTGCTCTTACAGGGAGCCTAATATTCCACTAATAATCAGAATAACAGCCCAGTCAGACTAAAAAATCCTCATGTAATCACTTCAGTCAGAAGAACCTGGCTTGATCAGAAGGAATTTTCAATCAGGTTGAAAGGGCTGCTGTGAACCTTAGATAATCTGTTCAATAGGAAAATATTAGCAACTGATAACCATGTAAACTCTTAATCTGATCATTTCTCTCAGGTTGGAATAAATCTGTTCTTTCTGTTCATTTGCCTCACGTGGGGGAACATCAGGTGACGGGACGAGTTTCCAGGAAGGACAGAAACTCAGCTGCTCTGTGGCTGATAACAACTTTTTTATTGTAAAGATTAAATCTGCAAAGGATTGTTGAACGTTCAAACAAGTTGTTTGAAAAAGACGAACGAATTCAGAATCCACCCAACCATCGAGCAAATCAAAAACCTGCTGGAAAAGTCTGAAGGCTGCCTGTTACAAGAATAAAAGTCCAAACCAGCCGGCCAGGTTTCATCTGATGGATGACCTGATGGTGGCGCCACCACTGGACAACATCACTCAGCCTGGATTATATTTATATTTCTGGCAGATTAGACACTTCCCAGCAGGCGGAGCCACTTTGAAAAACTTGTGTTGTGATGAAATGCTTTGTGGCAGGTAAACACACATCTTATCAGCCTCCATGTAAATGGATCAGCTGGAGTCTCTAATCAGAATGATTTCAGTCCGGTTGAAGACATGTTGTCCATGTAACCGCAGCTTGTGATAAAGAGCCAAGGAGACAGCCACTGTCCTAAAACCGGCCTGTGAACTCAGCGCGGCTTCTGTGCTTCCCACCCGCACTTCTCCTTTCTTTCCTGTTTTGCCCAGAGCGTCTATCAAAACACATTACATTCTTCTAAGTCAGCTCCGCCACAGCCAGCCTGCCTCGGCTCTCCAGAGTCTGCTGCTGTTTGTTGTGGTGCCCTTACCCTGGGCAACACGTGGACAGGCCGCAGAGTGTGTGTGTGTGTGTGTGTGTGTGTGTGTGAGTGTGTGTGTGTGTGAGTGTGTGTCCTCAGGGTAGGACTGAGTTTATTCATCAGTCCAGACTCTCTGGCTGCCTGAGCGATGGCCGCAACCTCCAGACCTCGAAGGCTGTTGACACGACACACACATAAGTCCGCACACATACATAAGTCTGCGCACACACACACACACACACACACACTCACACACACACACATGCACGCACGCACCTATACACAATCTCTGGCTCTATAATGTATCCTTCTTTCTTTCCTTCTCTCTCTCTCTCTCTCTCTCCCCCTCTCTTTCTCACACACACACACACACACACACCATCTCATAATCTTCCACTGAGCCACTGAGCAAACATGACAAGCTGATGGGCCGTAGCCGTTGGCTGTGGAGGGTTTCAGGTTCAACTGTCAAAGTTTGGTCTCAGTTTCTCTCTCTCCCTCTGTCTTCCTCTCTCTCTCTCTCTCTCTCTCTCTCTCACACACACACACACACACACACACAGTCTCATCTATATGTAAGATGTGTTTTGCCTTTATTTCCCAGGTCAGTGGTGGAGGCACACAGTAGATAAATGCCACAATCTTACAGCATTTTGGGATTAACAAACTTCATAATTCACTTTTCACGCATGGCTTCATGTTTTTAGAACCTGATCTGCACACAGCTTTCGCCCTGGAGCAGAAGATCCATTACATTACTGCTTCCAAGTTCAGGTTAAGCTCAAGTTCATGTTTATTTAGAGCCTAAAATCACTGTTTACAGTCTCAAAGGGGTTTACAAGGCCACAGGTTTAGAGCAAACAAAACAGGAGGACACCCCAGGACTTAATCCTCATAGCAGGAAAGAAAAAACTCCCCAGAAAACCCAGAGGTGAAAGACGGGAAAAAATGGAAAGGACCACAGCGAGAGGAGACCCCTTCATGGCCGGACAGGTGTGCAATAGGTGCCGCCCCAGTGAGCAATGACAACAACATTAAGGAGGGCCCAAGACTTAAGAAAAGACAGGGAACAATATGGTCTACTACAGCAGGTACCATTTTAACATCAATAAATCACTGCTGTTAGAGCAATTACCATAAACAAACAAGAAGACTGGCATTTTCTTATGTTGTGTTTCACACAGTGTGACGGTGGGTTGGGTATTGTGGGAAAACTGCCGTATTGATTTACAGCAAAAAAAAAAAAATCTGCAGAGGGTCAGAAAGAAGAGGACACCAACAGAGCTGGAGCTTTCAGACGTTCTGTCGGCAGCAGATGGTGGAAGGACAGAAAGGCCGAATGAAAAATCCCTTCCAACATGTTTCAGCACTTCTTTGCTAAAGCGAGAGAAAAGCTTTTAACCCAAAGGAGGCACAGCCAGGGAGGGGAAGGAGGAAGAAGAAGTGTCATCATCTTTGTCACAACAAGGTTTACTGGGAATGTGGCTTTAATTTTGAGACACAAGCAAAGTAACAATGGACTCAAAAATCAACTTTTGACAGTCATGAAGCTATTTAACCCATCTTAACCTCAGCTTGTCATCAGATTACACCAGCCTCTGACACTTTTTACATTGTTTGCAGTGTTTTGAATCACCTCAACCACAAGAAGCTTTTCATCATACATGCACAAAAAATCTAGGCCCCGTAGTGTGTGAGATTAGCTGCAGACAGACACACACAAAACATATGATCCCCTCCAGGCTACCACCTCACAAAGATAATTCCACTCCAAAACAGCAGAAAAGCATGAGAAACGTAACAATAATCCCTATTCCCTGTTTTTTCCTGCAGCGTTAATGTGTTTTAAGGTGGAATTTTCCTTTAAAAACTAAAAACAACAGCAGTCACAGCAAGTCTCGGTCTGGGTGAGGTGTGGTCCCTCAACTGCTGCTATCTAAGTGCCCATGGGCAAAGCCAAACTGCAGCGGTGGAGGTCTGTGGTGAACCTGGGCAGCTGCCAGACCTGAGTGTGTGTGTGTGTGTGTGTGTGTGTGTGTGTGTGTGTGTGTGTGTGTGTGTGTGTGTGTGTGTGTGTGTGTGTT
>OMLB01055691.1:0-11781 GCA_900302555.1 Myripristis jacobus
GCAGGTCCATCAAACAGCCCACCAGCTGGTACCAGCTCTCAGCTTGCCACCAGGACCAAGATCAAGATCCTAGGTGGTCTAGAACCTGAGTTACAGGTAAAATCACAGCAGATGGCAGCCATTTTGAAAAATGGTTGCCACGGTTACCACGGGACAAATCTGCGATGGCCATATAGCCAAAAATGATCCTTAGGGCATGCTCTAACAGTGTGCCAAATTTCATGCTTGTATCGTAAAGTGCACCATTTTTCGCATTGCCAATTTAGTGTATTATTTACAAAACTATTGCATCTATTTTATGCCTTTCTGTGAATGCTGCCTGTTGCAATGTGTGCTCTTTGTGTTTGTTGTTTGTGTTTTTTGACTTGTTTTTAAGCTACTGTCTTGCCCTTTTAAATTGTCCCTCGGGGACAAATAAAGTGATTTGAATTTGAATTCCTTAAAACAATAGTGACTTGATTATCCCTTTCTGTCTCTCCCAGGCAGGGATATCAACCTGGATGTCAACCGTATCTTGGGTTACCGTCACTTCTGCAACAAACTGTGGAATGCTGTGAAGTTTGCCATGAAGACACTGGGAGACAACTTTGTGCCATCAGAGAAAGCCCAGGTGAGTCCAGGGTAAAAGGCTGAGGGATAGTGGAAGGGAGCACAGTGATTTGGCCATATTTATATTCATCCAGTGACATTCCCACCATATTTTGACTGAGCAAACTTCTGTTGTTGTTGTTTTTTAACCTTTTATTCATCTCAACATTTGCTTTTCTCATATGCTGCCTGACAGAATTGTCCTGCTTTGTATTCATATGGTGGCACACAGTCACACCTGAGAGCTGGCCAACCCAACCAGTCTTTCTTGGTTTAAATGCCATGCTCAAGGGCATGTCAGTGCCCTGCTCAGATTAATAAGACATTTCTTTACAACTCTCAACTCCACTTCATTCTCCTCTTCGATCCTCCCAGCTGTGTGGAGAGGAGAGTGTGTCAGACAGGTGGATTCTGTCCAGGCTAAGTGCGGCTGTGGCTCTCTGCGGTGCTGGCTTCCAGGCCTATGACTTTCCAGCCATCACCACGGCCATCTACAACTTCTGGCTCTACGAGCTCTGTGACGTCTACTTGGTGAGAAAATGGTGGGATCAGCCTGTGTGCATTAATCGTGAATGGATTTTCTAAGCTCATGGTTTTGCAGATGAGGAAAAACTTCAATGAAATCTTGTGATATTGACTCATTATCTAACACATTCCAATGATTTTTCTCATCTCCTCCCTCTGCAGGAGAGTGTGAAACCAGTGTTCAGCAAAGCTGAGGAAGACAGTGCCAGCCAGAGACAGGCCCTGGTGTGCAGACAGACCCTTTACACATGCCTGGAGGTTGGCCTCCGCCTTCTGGCTCCCATAATGCCTTTTGTCACTGAGGAACTATTCCAGAGATTACCACGGCGACGACCCCAGGACAATCCCCCCAGCATCTCTGTGACACCCTACCCAGAAACTGATGAGGTGAGAGGAGCGAAGCATCAAAGAGGGTGGAAAATTCTCACTTACATGTGAATGATCAAACATGCATTTTTTGCCCCAAGTGGGAAATTGTGGAAACATCACTTATTTTGGATGTCAAATGTTTTCCAGTTTTTGGGTTTTAGGTTTTTGGTGATGTTGTTCCTCCATCTTTTTTTTTTTTGTCATGTTGTCATAGTTCTGCTGGCACAGCGAGGAGGTGGACCATCAGATGGAGCTCGTAATGACTGTGGTCAAGACGATCCGTTCACTCAGGGCCGATTACAACCTGACCAAGACTCGTGCTGACTGTAAGATGACACAAAATAATCCATGGAGGTTGTGGAAAAAAGAAAACATGAACCTGATCTCTGTCTGACCATACATGATCTAGGGCTGGGTGATATGGACAAAATCAGATATCACATGTTTGACCAAATGCCTCAGTATGGATACTGTAGGAATGACTACTGGTGCTTCTGTCATATTTACACACAAGAAGAGATTTTGATAAACAATTATTAGTAATGAGGAAATGATGACCAAGAAGGTAGAGGAAAATAACAGCTAGAACAGCCTGATGAGTTCAGAAAATTGCATCCCTTTACTGTAATCACAGTGTCTGTCAACTTGTATTAACATCAGGCCTTAAGTTATTACAGTTTTAAATTCAGATAGCTGTTTCTTTTTGTCGAACTGATTTGAGTTCTGCATCAGATCAACATTTCTGATGTGATAAAACTCAGCCTATTGAAGCTAATACTTTCTTTTACTGACCTGCTACATTACCTGCAAGGAAATGATCTAACGATCTAATGATCTACTTACTTGTAAAGACAAATCCAAGAAAAAACGTAGCTCTTCCAGGTTTAGTGTGTGTGTGTGGTGGGGGGGGGGACTCCTGGAAACATTATCAAGACAGTAAGCTAACAGCTAGTTAACAGTGGACTATATTCCTACCTGAGCTGAGTTGAATAATAAAAGATCATTTGTCGAAAAATCAGTCTTAAATTAAATTTTAAAAAAAGTTTAAAATGGTCTTAAAAAGCATTATTCTCTGATACCTGTAGACCATCTGGTAATACAGCCTTTAAAACCAGGAAAAAGTAACACTGTAGCCATATCATATTACAGTATACAAAATCCCAGGGGATATCTCATTTAATCATGATATCAATATAATATTGTTATATTGCCCAGCCTTAACATGATCTCATTTACAGCCTTCCACTTAAACACACTGTTTTCATGCCAAGAAGCCTTTATCACTTCGGTGCCAGACACAAATTCTAGTAATGCGCCTTGTCATTAAGGTCTTTTTATAGCACCTAACCTTCAATATCCCGTTTCCCCCCCAGGCTACCTCCAGTGTATAGACTCTGAGACAGTGGCCCTGGTGCAGAAGTACAATCTGCAGATCCAGACCTTGTCTTACTCTCAGGCCGTCATACCTCTGACAGCCAGCCAGCCTGTCCCAGAAGGCTGTGCTGTGGCCATTGCCTCTGACAGATGTACTGTCAACCTCATGCTCAAGGTGAGAGTCAACAATCTGCTCTGCTTTCTGTGGATCCTGCTGTCTGTCCACTCCAGACCAGTGGCTAATACTGTGCATGGAGTTAAATTTGCCACATAAACCATCGACACTGGGTGCTAAAGTTTAGACAATCACAGTTCAATATTTACATTGAATTGAACTTCCCATGCACAGCCAGTGTTTACAGTCAGGTGCCAGCCTTATCTTAGGTGAAGCTAACCACTGCACACTGAAATAACTTTACTGTAAGTTATGAGGAAGCAATACATTTCGTCCATTCGCTCAACCTGAGGAATCAACGGGCAAAACGTGTTGTAATAAAGTTACAGTAGTTATTTCAGTGTGTGGTGGTTAATTTTTTTTTTTCGATCAGTATTTTCATATCAATTTATTATACCTTACTATGACTGACAGCTTACCTGATACTATCTGAGTAGTCTAACTATACTGATGCCTTACCCATCTGGTATTTCAGAATACAGTCAGGGCCTAGTAGTTATTTTCAAAATGCTATTTGACCCAAGTCTGCTCCAGTCCTTGAGTTTTATTTCGTTGCTTTCCACCCCTTGCCTTTTTTTTTTAAACTGACTGGAAATAGCAAGATGTAATGTGAGTTACGACTGCTCAGCCTCCATCCGCCTCATCTGCCATTTTCTCATTCACATTTTATTTCTCCAGGGTCTCATTGATGTGGAGAAGGAGGTGACGAAGCTGATGACAAAGAAAGGAGACTTGGAGAAACAGATTGAGAAAGTGACAGAGAAGATGGCAAAAAGTGACTACAAGGAAAAGGTGCCAGTCAAGGTGCAGGAGCTGGATGCTGAGAAGGTAGGAAGGAGAAAAAAAAAAAAGTGTATTTGCAGGTTTTCCCCAAGTGTTAGACACAATTTTACACAGTAATTATTTCCCTTTCTCTACAGCTGCGCCAGAGCCAGATTGAACTGGAGAAGGCAAAAGAAGCCATAGAAAACTTCAAGAAAATGATGTAACTTTCCCCATAATTATGTAATGTCAGGATCTTAATATATCCATCTGTTTTCCTTTTTTTGTCAATGTATTGTTAATTTTCATATTAATTTTCAGAGTGGCTCTTAGCAGGGAAGGACTTGAATAAAGCTCTTATTATAGACAGTTGTCTCCGGCGAGGATTTGTTCCAGTGCAATCTATTCATCCTGGTATATTGTGTTTGTGTGCAATTTGCTAAGCACTGCAATCAAGACCATGACTTCAGTCCCTTATTTCCAACATTTTATTCATCATATTTAATATAACATTTAAGAGCATCAGTTTTTATGATACAGTTTTGTTCATAAAGATGGTGTTCACAGAAGAGGGGAAAAAAGCTTCAAGGCTTTGGCTGCATTGGTAAAAAGGATATAAATTCCTCTCACCTAGCCGATGAATTCAGAGATTGCCTCTGACCTGACGCCATTAAGCTTATTTCCTATTCCTGAAATTGTGCATTGCTGGAATAGTGGTACACTGGCTACTGACAATTACATTTCTTTTTTACTAATACAGCCAAAGGAGGAAAAAAAAAATAGAAACAGAGAAAGATGGCTTGTGCATTCAGTTAAAATGCATCCATTTGTCCATGTTTGTAGAAGGGGCAAACACTTAAAAGTATGACTATACACTAACCTCAAAAGAAAGGATGTATTTTGTGGCTGTGAGGCAACAAAACAGTGGGACAGGTCTTTTCAGATGCCTCCACAGCATCGGCATACGTGACAACACATCTGTCTTGGAACACTTCTGAAACAAAATCACAGTATTACATTCACACCATGCCGGGAACGTGCTCTGACCACGGGCCATCCAAATCCTCTCTGCTGCCGCTGTTCACTTCGGCTCCTCCATCTCTCTAAAGTCTCCAGGGTGTGTGGAACTCGGAGAAGGGGAGAGGAGTGCAGTGTGTCGTTTCAAAGTTGTGCATGTACTTCCGTGCCTTGGGGAGAAAAAGACGGGGAGGGGATGGAAGAGGAATGGAGAATGAGAGGTGTAGGAGGGCAATGAACTAAAAGTGCAGAACTTGATTATATTAGGCTCACTCTGTCTGGCTCTGTGCCTTACAAACCTCTCCCATCTCCTTAGTGTTTACATTGAGGTGAATAAAGTCTAATTCGGAAGGCATTACCCAGGGAGGAAAAGCATAGCATTAGCTGTAATTGATGGCACTCCTCTTGTTTGATGTTAAATGACTTCAATAAGCCCAGCTCGGTGAAATATATTACACCAGTCAACCTGAGAGCACAGGTGAGCTGGTTACTATGGCAACCAGAAAAGTGTTCCTCGGCAGTAATGATGTCTGAATAGCTGTGATTTGGAAGTGAAAGAACGGAGGAGGGGGAAGGTAAGCCAACCTTAAACAAGAAAATGGGGGTTATTGGAGAACAGGAAAATTTGCCTTTGTACAACTGAATGGATGGATAAGAAAAATATGAAGAGATTAGATAAAGACAACAGGTGGCTATCTTTTGAACCCAAAAGTAAAAACAACTCTAGTGACTGAGATGATTGCATGAGCAGTAAAAGGAATATATTTTTTATTACCAGGAAGAGAGCCAGCTGCCGCCTCCCCTCTAGTGTCATATCCTCACCTGGAAACACGAGAGACTGTCACACCATGTACAGATGCTGTGAGGAGACATTATATATAGTGCACACATGGTTTATTTGCCCAATTAATGTGGGAAAAAAGCTGTCTCACCAACACTCCATGGGAAAAATACATCTCTGTCTGTCTGATAGGACTGCAGCACAGACACACACCAGTCGTCATCCACCTCATACCCGCTGTACACAGACGCTGCAGACAAACACAAGACGGTTGTAAAGTTGTAAAGCTGAAACAAACACCATATTAAAGTGTGACTTGTATATGACTACAGTTTACAAAAGCTCAGCATGGTGTGCTTTAAGGATTTAACAAGGCATCAGCAATGAGTCAACTGACACAAAATGTATTTATTGATTTAGACATATAATGTATTGATTTAGATAATCATCTTAGTAAGTTATCAAGTATAAAAATCCCAAACATTTGCTTGTTACAGCTTTACTGAGATGCTAGGATTTTTATACTTTGTTCATATAAAATTTATGAGTTGTAGGAAGCAATTTTTACAACATCACGTTGGGCTCTAGTTTATGAGAAGCATTTGTTATTAGCATTTTGACACTTTATATACTAAATGATTAATTTAAAAAAGCAAATCAACAGATTAATTTATAATGAAAATAATAAGTCAAAATCTGTGGGTTCACTGCCATCATTTAACTGGTTCACTCACCTTCCTCTATGTGGTTGGAGGCTCCCAGCCACTGTCTTACCACCCTGATCCCTTCGTCTGTCATGACCTTGGGGTACCTGGGTATGAAAGTGACATCACATTTATTGCGCTGCAGTCATCAGGTCCAGACGCACTGATCCCAGCCAACAGAGAGAATGCTGATGAGGTTTTTGAGCACAGACCTGAACTGCAGCAGTTTGATCAGGAGGTCGTTGCCTCTGTTGGACATGATGTCCTCTGGACCCCTGTGGTACAGCACACAACACAACATCACAGGGTGGCCGCAGCTCCGAGGTTAGCAGAGCTGCTGTGTGACCAGAAGGTGGCTGTCTGGGAGAGTGCACTTAAAATGCTCTCCCCTTGCTTCAGCATTTACCATCTGCTGTAGATGCCTTTGAGCAAGGCACCTAACCCTCACATATTCTAGTAGAGAGTGGCCAGCTGTAAAGCAGCACAGTAGTACTGAGAGCCTCCCATGTGTGAATGTGTGAAACTAAGCAACTGCAAAACAGGAAAACAGCATGAATTCTCTGTCAACCTTCACAAAAAAGTGCACTTTTTTTTTAAATTGAAGAAATGTCACCTTATAAGCTGAAGGTATGACCTATTTAACAATAAATGCCAAAAATGCAACAGTTTGTATTTTATAATGCTTATCTAAAAATCGTATTTCTTTTTCTTATTGGAAAACTTGGTGTATCAATAGGCATAAATAAAAATTTCCACCAGTGATGACGCACTTTGAGTGTCTGAATAACTCCCCACCTCCACGGCATGAAACCGGCCACATCACAACACTCAAATGTGACACAAATGGCAACATGGATCATCAGTACATTGTTGCATGTTCAAACTGAGCATCCTGTTTCCTTTACAATCTGGAATTTGTTAAAGCTCAAAATTGTACAGAAAAGCGTTGTCCTGTTTGAACCAAACTTATTATTGTTAACAAAAACTAACGAAATAATGAAAACTAGGTGTGAAAAAATTGAGGTGGCTTACGTTGTGGTGATGATCTCATCTTTGGTTCTCCTGATCAGCAGCACTGGTCCCTGGTATCTGGGAGAAGAACAGGAGCTGCATCAATCACCAGCCCAATCGCTGCCACGTATCGCAATGGGAACTGTAGCTCCAAAAGTACAGGATGAGTAGATTGTGCAATGTTCAGGACTGTTGCCTGGCCTGTGACTTTTATTGCTTGCGTCGCTGTGAGTTCAGATTGTTCCACTCACTTGCAAAGCTGCTCTGCATTGTTGAGGTTCATGTACTGCCTGACTGTGTGTTGTACCAACGGTCCTTAATAAAAACAAAGACATTTCAGATGGTGAAACAAAAAAGCCTGACAAAACCATCACACTGTATAATATAGGCTGTGACCTTTGAGCCCCTGGACTCACTCCAGCTGTCGGGCATGACCTTGAGGGCCAGAGGCAGCAGGTCGTCGAAGGAGGCGTCCAACACCAGCGCCTGGATCTCTGGGTATGACATCACCGCCCAACTGGCTGAGAAAGGAAATGCAGAGAAACAGAGGAAAAACAAGCAAAGAGCGATAAGCACAGTCAGAAACGTGGCACAGAAATAACAACTGCATTGACTCTCATATATAAGCATAATGAAATGTTTTGGCTGTTTATGTCTTTATTTGCCAGGGTCTGTACCTGTGAATCCTCCTATAGACCAGGCATATATGATAATGTCGCTGAGCTGGAAGCCCAGTTTGTGCACTGCAAACTGGATCACTACATCTATGGCATTAGCCTCATTCTGGGGGAACGGCACTCCCTGGGAGAAAGATATGAATAAAAAAAAAAAAAGCAACATTTATTTATTAGGATTATACATAACAGTGACATCTGACACCATACAAAACCATGCACTTCCAAAAGGAGAAAAGACTTGCACTGTTCCATCACACCGATGAAATCAACTCTCTGGGAGTGTACTTGTGCTCTTGTGCAATCCTGCCCTGTTCTGACAGTGGAACTTGAATTTCTACATGTCTTTGTCTGTCGCTGCCCTATTTAGAGACACTACAGTAAGTACAGGGCAAACACTGGAGGTGAATACAGGGGTTTCCAAAGTTTTACATGTTCCCTACCCCAAGCTGACTTTTATTTAGCTGTGGAGTCCAATTTGAAGAGATTTTGCTCTATAATAAGTACCCTACAAGATATTGAATTATTTATGTCATAATTAAACACTGACAAATAGCTTCCAAATAATGAGGTTAAAGCAATGTTATAGAAATCATTCATACTTTTTTTTTTAATGTAACATTCTAATGGATTAGATTATAGGAATACTAAACTGATGCTCATTTTGCTAAGTCAGACAGGGGTCTGGTTTCTGTGTGAAAGCCTCTGGATTAATACTTTGGATTATCGTTTACATATAACATATAGCTCTACAGGACAATAATGCTTACCGTGCTGCCTCCAAAGCCTGGGTGGTTCCAGCCCAGTACAGAATAGCCACCTACAGTGCACATCAGCACAAAGCTTAACATTAACTCAAATACAGCAGCATCTATTCTGTATTTGCAACAACAATCCATATGGAATCGCAACGATCAAAGGCCTTGTTCAGACTGCATGCAAATCAGATTCAAATCAGATCTTTAAAAAAAACACTGTCTGCACTGTTCTTTGCAAGTGATCAGATCAGATTTGTGTGCCTGTAATTACCAACCTATCTGCTCGGGTTGCTATAGCGACGATGTAGGCGTCAGTGACTACATACACCAGTGATGTGACTTTACAACGCGGAAGCAGGCGAAATGCAAAAGAGGCCTCCCCCAAAAGTGCCAGCAGACAATTTATTTCAGCGTCTGTTGTCCTCTGTGTTGTGCTCCATACTGCTCAGCGTGATTTCTATGCAGCCACTCTGATGTACTTCCATCACTCTGGAAACTACATTGTCTATATTATGTTGTGTTGCAAGTGACGTAAAAGACAGGTAGAAATCCTATTTGAGTGTCCAGACTGAGATGCATATGTAGAAATTTGACTGGAATCACATTTCCAACCACCTCCAAAAGTGGTTTGGATCTGATTTGCAACAACTGCATATCATGTGTTTTTTGGGGTTTTTTGCTGTCCAGACTTTGTAAAATCAATCTGGATCTGCCAATAAACAGATTTGGGCAGGCAGTCTCAACAAGGCCTAGCTGCTTCTCTGAAGACTGCTCACCTTCCAGTGGAGTGTTCATACAGCCCACCTCGTAGAAGCCCGCATTGCCTTCACAGCAGATGACCTATTGTAGAGGTCATAAAACATGAAGCTCCATGGGTACTATGATTCATATGACAACGTATTTAATCAGACCTCAGGTTACACTGAAGGCACAAAACAACAAACCAGATTAGACATTACCAGAGTCTTGCCGTTCCGCCCCCCATCTCTCCTCCGGTCCACAAACATGGTGTCAATCTCATTCCCATCACAGGCCACCAGCTTGTTCCTCGTGCCTTCAAACTACATCAAAACAGACAAAAACATGTACTGAGGATAATCAGCACTTCCTCAAAGTGCGTACAGTGTCAGGTTGAGTGAGTGAGTGATAATGTAAGTGTGTTCTTCACCTCTTCGATGAGCCTGGCCTGGCCCTGCTGGAGCATGGGCCTCATGGCTTTCTGCAGTAAACCCACAGAGCCGGGGTACAGCATCCTCCTCCCGAACGAGTGGGCAATTAGAAAACTGGAGAGAGAGAGAGAGAAAGAGAGAGAGAGAGAGGACAATGAGGTAAATATGAAAGAATGCTATGTCTATTTTAAACAATGTGGAGAGAGGAGATAGAGGAGGGGTGAAATAAGAGGTCTTGAGGCTTACCACCACAACATACCGTATGCATCCCATTACTGTGCTGCTCATATTAAGGCTGCACTGTGGTCTAAGAGGTTATAAAAAGCCTTTTGTATTGTGTTGCGTTTAATGTATTTACCTGATGATGTGGCATGGCAGAGTGCGTACAGAGTTGAGGACGCTGTCTGCTGCTCCTCTTAGTCTGGGCTCAGGCTTCAACAGAGAAACACCAGCCTTGGAGAGCTTCCTGCCACACACACAGTCAAAGGCTTGCAATGACACAGAGAGACGCCACAAAAACATGATACTTTCAGTGGTTGCTTTTATCCAAAGTGCCACGACTACATGCATTTTTTAAAGCAGCTGGCCCCAGGAGAGCAAGAATTCCTATCCCTGGCAAAGCAAGTGACATGGACACACGTGGCACTTTAGAAATGGCAGAGAAACATAAGAGCTAAACTTACGGATTGTCGACTTCGGTCCAGCTGAAGTCTGCTGGCCAATAGGAGAAGTCAAAGTCATACCACCTCAGTTTGTTCTACAGGGCAAAAAACATACTCAGGTCAGTAACAGTACTGTTCCCTAATCCCCCAGCTGTCAAAAAGTATCTAAGTCCAAGACCTAAATTGCAATTTTTGTATTTTCTCTGATTTCCGAAAACATGATAATAGCACTACCAAAGGTCAGTCCTGCTGCACAGTCTTTGTCTTAGCTGGCCTCACCTTGTTTGCAGGAGTATGATTCTTCCTGGTCTCCTCAAGGATGGAGATGAACTGAAGGTACTCAGAGTTCTTCCATCTCCCCCAACCTTGGGAGAGAGGGAGAGAATAGAGAGAGAGGGAGAGAGAGAGAGAGAGAGAGAGAGAGGGAGCAAGTGTAAAGCACAGGAGACACAGTGAGAAACATCCATTCTGCTGCAGAGCCTCAAGGGTGTACTTAGTATGCTTACTCGGTGTAGACCTTGTGCAACTGTCTCAATGTTAATGAAATCCTATTGGCATGCAGCGGCATATGCAGCATACAAGTACATGTTGATATCTAGAGATGAGTTGAATTAGACTGAGCGTCCGCGTCAGTGGGAGCTCATAGCCTCACCTCTGAGACAGGCCACTCCGAGAAGACACACCAGGACGGTTCCGATGTACTGACTAACTGGAACCAACTTGCTGCTGCAGATGTAGCCTGGAAAACATGCGGAAAGCAAAGGTTACACATGGAAAAGAGCCATTCTAACTGTTGGTTGACCTCTTCCTGCGAGTCCTGACAATTACTAATAGCTAACTAATAACTATCTTACAAGAATGTGCATGAATCAATATCAGACGCCCAATTACACACAGAAGAGAAGCAGGCAAACTCAAGCAATTAATTTCCATTGACTAACAGTCTTGCTGGACAATTCAGCTGATTAATTTCATATTAGATATCCACGCAGTGGGACAGAGCAACTCCCGAAGAACAAGCGCTAATAATTGCTGTTGATCCTCAATACAAAGATCCATGTCATGAAAAAGAAACACCCTGACAGTCAAAGAAAAGGCTTCTAAAGAAATGCATCAAACTCGCCTTTAAAAAAATAAAGTTGTACCATGCACTAAAAAAGGAAAACAATGGCTTCAGTCTGTTATGGGATTTGCTAGTCTCCCACAGCTGGG
>OMLB01055692.1:0-14448 GCA_900302555.1 Myripristis jacobus
AAAATAAACCAGTTGTTAACACATTCAATGCCAAACATGAAAATCATTTTTTTTCCATTGTTTGTGAATAAATGTGTTGTGCTTAGAAAAGATCCCTTGTCATCCATGATTATAATATGTAGGGTAGGCTACAAATGTAGGCTGAATGATAAAGCATAGTACTGAAAAACAAAGCTAAATATTTGGAGTTGACATTCTTTTACTGATCCGGCCCACCTGAGAAC
This sequence comes from Myripristis jacobus, assembly GCA_900302555.1. NCBI lineage: Eukaryota > Metazoa > Chordata > Actinopteri > Holocentriformes > Holocentridae > Myripristis > Myripristis jacobus. The sequence continues at coordinate 225 of OMLB01055692.1, forward strand.
AGAAAGTCTGGATCCGGCCCCAGAGCCAAACTGAGTTTGACATGCCTGGTGTAGACGGTTGTGTGTCAAACACCGGAGTGTAGGGGGCAGTTTTACATCTGTGGCTGAGGTTTGATGTTTTCTGTGGAGCTGCGGACTGTTGTGCTGCTCTGTCCTGTGAACACACCCGTGATGGGAGGTGGACTGATTAAAACAGTGAATTAAAACAGCATGGAAACAAGAAATTATATTAATGAACCCTTACAGCGCATTTAATTTGTGTGAGTTAAATAACAATCTTGAAAGTAAAATTTTGCAGGTTCAAGGAGTGAAGGGAACTAAAGCACAACACAGCTAATGACGCGTTATCCCTGGGTGGTTTTTATGCCTTTAGCCTATGGTGTGTGTGTGTGTGTGTGTGTATAGTGATATAGTGATGCTGTAGGTGCCCGGCTGAAGGCCTCCGTCACGTGAGGCCTGGTCCTCGGTTACAAAAGCTCTGATGGAAGGGCAGTTTCATAACAGCGACTGGAGTGTATATGTTAACAGAGATGTGACGATGCACTGGGAGGCCAAACACATAATCCACACATTCAGCCAGTCTCTCCAGTTAACCTTTAGATTCACTTGCTATATTTTGAATTGACCAAGTAATGAATCTATATTTTCACATGAAGGGGTCTGCTTACCTGTTTTGGAGTATTGTTAAATGTAGGTTGGGGCTGCAGCTAATGATTGTGGTCATTTTTTCTTATATATTGATGATTACTTTGATAAACTGACTCATTCTGTGTGTGTTTTTTTTTTTTTTTTGGATAAACCTGTTAACCGGCTAGTGTGTAAAGAGTGAAGAATAAAGCCCAAGTCAGATAGGAAGTGATCAGAGCCCAAAGTGAAGTCTTCAGATGTCTCTCTTATTCTGAGCAGCAGCCCAACAAAACCCAAAGTTTTAAATTGATGTTGAGATTAACAGAGAAAAGGAAGAGAAATCCTAGCATAGAAAAGTGAAGCTGACATTAGATGCTTGGGGTTTTTAGTTTATAAATCACCAAAATGATTGTTTGATCTCTCTGATACCATTAGCAGAATTACAGTCAGTTAATTTTCCTTTGGTAGATTAATACTTTGATTACTACACTGCTGTAAACACTCAGTGCATCTCTCTAACTCGGGGCTGGCAGACTCATATCAAGTAGCAGGTCGTTCGCTCAGATGAGGCCTTCACAGGGGCTGGTTTATTTTTTACTGAGGTCAATATGACTCGAGTTGGCACCTGAGTACTTTAGGCTACTTTCTGAGTTAGTATTTATTAATTTATAGACGACCAGTCGATGAGAAGCTGCATGTTGGATCATGAAAATAACAAGTTATGTAGAATTACATCGAGCAGAAGAGAGAGATGCAACAACGCCTGCTCTAACTATCACGTTGTCGTCGTGTCTCTCCTCCTCAGGTCAACATGTCCTTCGCCAGCCTGCCACGCAACAAGAAGGTTGCCCTGACAACGCTGGGCGTGGCGACAGCTGGAGGGGCGGGGCTTGCCCTGATGCTGCATCAGTCCGTCAAAGCCTCAGACCTGGAGCTCCACCCACCTCAATTCCCCTGGAGCCACGCTGGACCCCTGTCTGCCCTGGACCACGCCAGGTGTGACACACACACACACACACACACACCTGGCCCACCAATGTACACGCCTCAAGGCTACTTTATGGTTATAGGAAACATCAAAGGACGCCTCGTAAAAAGTGTCAGACAACACGGAAGGCGTCTGTAGCAACCGCTGTTGTCTCCATGGTAACCAGCCAGATGCATCTGCATTTAGGAAAGATGGCCTCCGGCTTGTACGATAGTTTTGGTTTGGCAGAGGATGAGGAAATTTAAAAATGACCTTGAGAGGGGATGAGCTGCAGGAACACAGTGTTTCCCAGGAGTTAACTGTGTTTTATTTTTATTTTTGTTTATGTATTTGTGACGTTGAAGTCATTGTTAAGGTTTTGCAGTCTTGATCAGTCTCTCTTCAAACCCATCCATTACTTTACTACCAAACAATTTTTTAGCCATTGTTTTTTAAAAACCAAAACACATGATCACGATAAATAATGGCAGCTCCAACCTTGCAAAGACTGGACAGGTGCAACACACCGTCAGACACCATGTCTTTCTGTCTTTTGAACATCATCGTGGTCACCAGACACACCTTACAACATAAAACAGCCTTTAGTTTAAGTAACAGACATCAGCTGTGATTTTGTAATGAAGACCCAGCACCTATAAGGAGACTGGTGTAAATGATGTCCAGGCTGGGACTATTTCTGCCAGCTCAATCCTTGTAACTTTTAGTATAAACTGTGTTCTTGTGAGTTTATGTTAAAGTGAGCCGGGATTTGAGATCAAGCCCATTTTGAAGTGTGTGTCTCTGCCCTGCAGTGTCCGTCGTGGTTACCAGGTGTATAAGCAGGTGTGCTCAGCCTGCCACAGTATGGAGTACCTGGCCTTCAGAAACCTGGTGGGAGTGTCGCACACAGAGGCCGAGGTCAAGGCCATCGCTGAGGAGGTGAGACAGAGGGAGAAAGATGTTTGTTTATATTGTCATAAACTGGCTGCAGATTCAGACAAAACAGGGAGATCACACAGATAAAGTAATTAATCTGCAAACAGTCAATTAAATCACCAAACTGAGCTACAAACTGAAAGGAAACGACCAGTCCAAAACAAATCTTACAGAGGAACGGCAAAAAGATCAGACAGGAGAGCGACAGTGGGATGGCAGCGTTATTTTCTCCCACCTGCATTCTGCAAAGACCTGCGCCTACTCTGCCTCTGATTGGCTAACCCTAACACATGGTTCAAATGGATCCTTAAATAGTCTTCATTTTAAGACCTCAAAAGGTATTAAAAAGTTGTAAATACAGTTTTCTTAGGGTGTAAAAATACATCTCTCTTTGCCCCATGGTGCTCTCATTAATGTTTGTTTTTAATGTAGATAATTAGTTAATTAATCAATCATCTTCTGGGGGAGCGCGTACAGCATGGAACCACATAATTGGTTTATGGATTTATACTGATGGATGATGACCAGTGCCTTTGACAGTCTCTCTGAAACAGCAGAGCTTCCTCTTGTAACTAAAGGTTTGTCCTGTGTTGTGCTCAGATTGAGGTTGTGGACGGTCCTGATGAGAGCGGTGAGATGTTCACCCGGCCCGGGAAGCTGTCCGACTATTTCCCCAAGCCATACCCGAACCCCGAGGCCGCCCGAGTCGCCAACAACGGAGCGCTGCCTCCAGACCTCAGCTACATCGTCAATGCCAGGTAATACCTGCACGATAGCAACTTAAAAAAAATTAGCAGCAAAACACATGGACAGTCTGACCTGAGTTGAGGTTAGTTTATAGACTGGTGAATTGTTTTGGCCACCACCAGCAATAATCACATTTTAAGGTCAGTCGTGATGACCTTTAGTTTATACTTGAAGCAATGCCGACATTTTCATTGTTGCGATTGTGGTTTTGCTCGTTGTTGAGACTTCAGCTGACCAGCAGCAGTGGAAGATCAGAAATTTGCTGGGAACTTATTAAATTAAATAACCTTATATCCCTGCTTAAGAGCACTAAATGGGCAGATTACAAGTTCAAGTTTATTTAGAGCCTCAAATCGCTGTTTTCAGTCTCAAAGGGCTTTTCATCATAGTATTCACTGCTGAAGCTTCCCTTGAAAACTCACTGATGGTTTGACATTTTTGCTGATAGTTCATTTGCCAAAACAGCTTTGATATGACCGCTGTGACCGCCCCTAACCTTAACCCCTATGGGAGCATCTTACCCCAAACTCAACTGGGATTCCCAATAAGACATGGAGATGTGTTTGGCTCAGAGGGAAATAACGAGAAATTAATGACTGACAGAGGCTTTTTAGTTGTCGCAAATCTGCTGTCATGAAGGAACATGTAGGACTGTCTGTCAGTTGCATGTGTGAGCAGCAGCTAGCGAGGCGGAGCAGCTGAAACAGCTCGTTGTTTTGTGTCTGCAGATCCATTCAGTAACGCTCTCAGTACAAATGAGCGGTGTGATGAGGTGGGTTTGTTTCAGAGTGTATCTTACAGTCTCTCCTCCTCCTCTCTCCCTCAGACACGGCGGTGAGGATTACGTGTTCAGCCTGCTGACGGGTTACTGCGAGCCTCCAGCGGGAGTCACAGTGAGAGAGGGACTCTACTACAACCCGTACTTCCCCGGCCAGGCCATCGGCATGGCCCCGCCCATCTACAACGAAGTGCTGGAGTTCGAAGATGGTAAGTGTGTGTGTTTGTCTGTGTGAGGATCACAGTTCAGACCAATCAACAACTAGCAGATGGAATAGATGTTAGATGTAATAAGCTGTTCCTCCTCCTCGTTATGCAGTAAAAGAGAAAGCAAGCCTTTATTGAACACACTGTTCCAAATAGTACACACCCCATAACGAGGCATCTGAATTATAAATCAAACATAAAAAAATCCTTGTGAAAAATGCACCAGTATGCTTGATTTAACAGCAACAGAGAACATCACAGCTTGAGCTTACTGTGTGCTAGCCAAGGTCTTTTCCCTCTCAGCAGAATGGCAGAGCGGTATTTGGTGTGAAAAACTGAGTCTTCCTTTTGACTGTTAGCCCAAATGCATTCTTTGGCATTTCCAGACTGATTTTAAAAAGGCTGCATGGCAAAAAAAAAAAACACACACACAAAATGCGATATTTTTTTCTTTTTGCAAATCAAATCCAAGCCACTTTTGGAGGTGATTTGAAATGCGAGTCCAGTTGGATTTCTGCCGGTGCATCTCAGCCTGGATGCTCTGGTCGCTCAAATAGGATTTCAGATTGTCTTTTGCTTGCCTTTTTTTTTTTTTCATGCTTTTTGGGCGCCTGCTCTGATGCCGCTGAAGAAAAGTTCAGCCCATCACAAGAAAAAACAGCCACACCTGAATCTGTTCCTGTTTGTGTGGCCAGCGCTTGATGAGGGGCTGCGCTGTTTGAAATTTCCGGTGGTGCACAAAGTTGTGTTCAAGTCCAGCGGAGCCGCCGTTTGGCAGTAGTTAACATCATTTTGGCGGTGCACACGGTGTCACATCTGCTGCTGTGTGAAGCTTTAAGCCTCTGTAAACTAATTATTTATATATTTGGGTGGATGAGTGGCTCATTTAAGTGAAGCTTACCCGATTTAGTAAGTCATCCAAGCTGCAGCTGACTGTGCTGGGCCACCAAATCCTCAGCATTAGGATGTGATTCTTCCAGATTAATTGCAGGTTTTTTTCAAACTAAAAATGTGACCCACCTGGATCATGCAAATCTGTTACAAAAAGGTGTGTGGGTGGGGGGTGGAGGTGGAGGTGGTGCGCTGGACTTCGGGTGGAAGCAGGTGCCAGCGGATGTTTCCCATTTCCTGCACTGAGATCTGCACTCCATACATTTTCCTGCTCCTCCTCCTTTTTTGTGTTTTGCCATTCAGTTGCCTGCAAGGGTCTGTGAATTGGTGTATTTTAAGCAGTTTACTTTTTATGGAAGTTAATAAATGCTTTTGGTACTGGACAATAGCCATCAAAGAGTTTTATATTACGCTCACATATCAGGGTTTTTTTTAACCTTGCAGAATTTGCAACTTTCCAGTCCTGTATGATTTGTCTCCCTCTTGTGGCAGTAAATGGAATTGCTGCGATGTTAACCGTTCCAGTGGCCATGCTGATGGTTTGTGTGTCTGTGCGTTGCCATAGGAACCCCTGCCACCATGAGCCAGGTTGCTAAGGATGTGTGCACCTTCCTGAGGTGGGCGGCCGAGCCAGAGCACGACCAGCGCAAACGCATGGGACTGAAGGTAGGACACACACACGCACACACACACACACACACACACACTTACAAATACACAGGTTTAAAGGTCAGAGAGCACAGATAACATTATGCACATGCGCACACGTAATAAATATCTACACTACTACTCATCTTGGACTAAGCTCCGCCCAGCATCCACCCAAGTAATGTGACCATATCTTAGCTTATGTACGTTGGCTACCTGTGTCTTTTACAACTGATTTTTAAAATCCTTTTAATCTCTTATAAGACTCTGTCCTGTTTGGTAACTGCTAAAATCGAGCTGCTGTCCCCTCATGAGCAAGAACTCAGTCATCTGTTCCAAAGTCACGGCTAAAAAAAACTAAAGGTGACTCTGCATTTGCTGTCGGATCCTCCAGACTTTGGAACGGCCTGCTGGAGGAGATCAGAATCTGAACCACTGCCCCATTTTAAATCACTCCTCAAAACACTTTATTATAAAGCTGCTTTTAATTCTTCAATCCGATGCTTTTATTTTTGTCTTTATTTCATTGTTTTTACAGTCCTAACACTTGCTTTAACGGACATGTTGTCTTTCCCGTGTCTTCCATTAGTTTACTCTGTTTTATGTATGTACAGCACTTTGTAATAGTACTATATAAATGACGTTTACTATTATTATTACTAAGCGGAGGTCTAAACAGGCAATACAAGTGAAAACTCAGCTTGTCCTTGTTGCTGCAGTCTGGGTTTGATGTGCAGCCCAGGCGCTTGGCTGTGTGTCGTCCTGTCTCTCTCCACTGTCCCTGTCCAGTGCCATTTAAAAAAAAAAAAAAAAAAAAAAGAGCAGGTGCACAGTTGAAGAAGTCGAGACATTCCTGAGTGGAAAATGTCATTATTTCACTCGTTATTCAGTTATACAGAAGATATGTAAAGGCACTTTAATGTGGTTTGTTAAATTGCTCACTCCTTATTAATTTGAATGTTTTATGGAAGCACAGCTGGTGTTGAACGTAAAAGCATCAAAACTGAAACTCTCTCTCTCTCTCTCTCAGATGCTGATGGGCGCGGCCATCCTCATCCCCCTGGTCTACTACATGAAAAGACACAGGTGGTCCGTGCTGAAGAGCAGGAAGATCGCCTACCGGCCCCCCAAGTAAACGGAAACGAGCGCACCCCGACCTCCCTGACCACACAGAGGAGGCTGCGTTCAACAACCTCACAGCATTTCCTCGCTCCACAACGTTCAAACGGACACAAAAACAACACACATGCCTTTCTGAGAGGGGGTAGAGACAGAGTATAAATATATATACATTAAACTGTTTATTCCTACAGAAAAAATGCCTTTTTTTAGTTGTCGGCATGGTAGAACGACTTGTGTGGGATAAATTTCCTGTATCTGGAATATCGTCTTGTAAGTTTTCGTTGTTTTGTTGCGGAGAGATGTGGCGTTGTTGAACGCACCCGCCCTAAAGTTGCGGCTGCTGTCTATTCACATCCTGACATCCGGGGTGGGCCACATGCTCTCAGCTGATTGATCGATCATTGATTGTCCATCTTTATAAGATACCGAGTAACCATTTGAGCGCTGAGAAACGGAGCGTGTGCATCCTTAACTAACCGGGGGCCTCAGTGGATCAAATGCAACCTTTAAACCTCTGTTTTACTGTACAAAATAAATTATCTTAAAGGAAGCTTTCTGTGTCGGCGTTTTGTTTGGACACTCAGAGGAGGGAGAGGAAATAAAGTTGATTCACCGACGTCCTTGCTCGTTATCATGCCAGTCTGATGTATCTGCCTGACCTGAAGTAGAATCTGCATCTACACTTTGTCGTGTAAATATTTAATAAACTGGTGTACTGAACAAAAAGTTGACGGTTATGAATTCAGTTTATTGACCCACGGTGGAAGATGTGAAGCTTAACACAGATGTGAAAAACATGAAGATGAATCTGATTTTTTTTTTGATTTTTATGTCAAGTATTTCTATGAGAATGAAGAAAATTGTCCCGAAGCAAATTGACTTGTCTGTTCATGGTGCAAAATATCTCAAATTGCCCACAGATTGGTTAGAAAAAAGGGGGCATTCAATTTTTGCAGCGACCCAGATCAGGGATTTCAGCCCTTAGACGATTATTTTGTCAGAACGTTGATGCTTTCATTCATCAGTAGTGAAGTCTGACATCTGGGACTTTGAGACGCTGAAATGATGTTGCACTCCTGTGCTGTGTCTTAAAACTTGAAGCCTCGATGCAAGAAAATGTGGGACACACACACCTGAATCCAGGAGAGGAGAGAACTAATTATATTCTGCCACTCAGATTTAGCCACATTGTAAGGACTGACTCATGACCAGCATCACATTTCTGCTGCACTGCCCTCTAGGGGTTGAAAAGGCTCAGGCACATCGCAGCCCTGGCCTCACCCAGTCAGTGATGTAGCTGCAGGAGCTTTGCCAAGACAGGTGTTGAACGTACCTGCCAGAAGTGCAGCAGGACTGAAACTTTCAACCCCTAGAGGGCAGTGCAGCAAAGGTTTTCTGCCCTGTGTGATTTAGTGTTGAGTTACCCTTTAAATCACATGATCCATTACAGAGAACAAATTTGCTCAGGCTCTGAACAGACATGAGAAACTGGACGATCGTAAATGGACAAATTATGGAAGTTTTTCCAGTGAACAGTCAGTAAAGATGAGGTGATAATCCGGCTTTACTTTGTGCTCTGAGCTGCAGGACTGTCGCTCTGAAGAGCTGGTTTCTTTCCATAAATACACTCTCTGGACAAAAGTATTGGACCACAGCTCTTAATCACTGAATTCAGGTGTTTCATTCAGTCCCGTCGCCACAGGTGTATAAAATCCAGCAGCTAGAGTGGAAGCTGTCACACACTGTATGGCCAAAAGTACTGAACCACCTCCTGGAGCTTTTCTGACCTCCCATTCTAAATCCAGAGGCATTCATATGGAGTTGGTCCCCCTTTGCAGCGAGAACAGCTGCCACTCTTCTGGGAGGCTTTCTGCCAGATGTTGGACTGTGTCTGTGTCTCGAGTTTGTCTTTGGAAAAATCCCAAATTTTGATCTTCCACACATATACGTATTTTTACCTCAGTTTCAGATTTGATTAATATGGTCACTCTTATGAGTAAAATCATATTCATTGTTTTAATTGGAAAAATAACCCTTCCTTAGTTTGGTTTATTAAAGATTTTACTTTTGTAATCACTCCTAAAAATAGGTTTTTGCAAAATCGCAGGAAAAATATGTAAGGATGTATCCCGATTTTTGTTGCTTTGATTTATACTTCTTGTGCCGTTGCTCCTATGAGTTTTTTTTGTCTCTCTGCCGTGTATTTCGTATAGTTTAGTGTATAAACCCTTTTTTTATTCTTTATTTTTTCTTTAGTTTATTAATTTAGAGTGTGATACATTGTTTGTATGCGTCCTCTGCGAGCGCTTGTTTGTTCATAATTATGCACATAATTCGGCAATTATTTTGGAAAAAAACTCGCCTCCCCCGCCCCTCACTTCCGCCCTCACTTCATCTACCAATAAAAACACCAGAACGAAAGCGCTTCCTGCATCCTGATTTCGCGGCGGCCGCTGATTGGCCAAGCGGCCCGTGGCCCCGTGTGTCCCGGAAGTGAAACGGCAGGACTGATGTGTGTCTGGGCTGGAGTCGCTCGGCAGCAGCGGTGGCAGGGTTGCGATTTAACGATTTTTTCCTGGTTTAAAAAATGGACACGTTAAATAAGCTGAAGCAGTTTGACGCGTACCCGAAGACGCTGGAGGATTTCCGGGTGAAAACGTGGGGCGGAGCGACGGGTGAGCGGCTTTTGTGCCGACGAGCAAGGCAGCCATTCATAAATAACCAGCAGCATGCTAACTGCTAGCCGTTAGCTTCCCCGGTGACAGACCGGCGCTCCGGGCAGAGAGAAACCCGATTTACACCTTTTATCAGGCTGACACGGACTTTAAATATAACTTAAATTCACAATATAACACATAATACATGATTAAAGTCTAAACTGAAGTAAATTAATAAAGTTAATGTGCTGCAACTGAGGAGAGCAAGTCCCGAACCAGTGATTTTCCTCCAACTAACCCTAGCTACAACTTACTTTTGGTGATGTTTGACTTCATAGTTTACCTTTTTTATTATATTATGTGACAGTAAAATGTGTTTTATGAGAAGCAGGCTTTTATATCAGTCTGAAATTTTGGTCATAGGGTTTTTTCAAGGGGATAAAAGCTGAATTTAGTGGTTTTCTGAGGATGTTAGTGGTTGCTGTTTGCATTCTTTACCTTTTGTAAGGATCGTATCAGTTTTAAAGATATAAATTCATAGCAGGAAGAATCAAGCTGATGTATATTAATATGCAGTGCTGTAATTAAACTTCCACTTGGTTTTATTTTAGTTCATAGTCTACCCTTTTTTATTATTATTATATTATATTACAGTAAAATATAATATGTATGAGAAGCAGGCTGTCACACCAGTTTGAAATTTATGTTGTATGTTTTTTTTTTCAAGGGGATAAAAGCTAAATTTAGTGGTTTTCTGAGGATGTTAGTGATTGTTGTTTACACTCTTTCAGGTTTGTTACCATTTTAAAGGATGATTTTGATCTTAAGGACATGAACAGAATCAAGCTGATGTAAATAAGCCGTAAACAAGTCACTTTCCTCTAATTCGCTTACTTTCGGTTCTATTTGAGTTCAAAGTTTACCCAACTTTTGATTCAGTTCATAATTACATGATGCAGCCTGCCTCATTACATTACATTAGCATAGGTTGTGTAAGAAGTAAGCCGTCGAATCAGTTTTAAAGGTCACTCAAAAGCTAAAATTGGTGCTTTTCTGAAAAGATTAGTGATTGTTGTTTACACTCTTTACCTTTTTTTTTTTTTTTTTTTTTTTAGCAATCATATCAGTCATAAAGACATCAATTCATAGCTCTCCTCATAGCAGGAACAATCAAGCTTTTGTAAATTAATATGCAGTGCTGTAATTAAACTTACACTTGGTTTTATTTGAGTTCATAGTGTACCCGCTTTTTTTTAACACTGGCTTAAATGTTAAAGATACCTCATTATGTTAGAACAGAATAAGTTAATTAAACAATAAAATATAGCTTTTCTGATATTTAAATTCAGTTTTTAAAAAAATGGCCATGATAATTTAGGCAGACACATGGTGTATCTTAAAGGTTCTGTGGTGCATGTTATTATATTAATTATGAGTAATATCAAGCCAGTCTAAAAGTTTGGTCACAGGGTTTTTAAAGGGGACAAAAGTTTAATTTAGTGCTTTTCTGAAAGTGTTAATGAGCGCTGGTTCACGCACTTCCAAAGTATGAAGTATGAAATCAGTCATTCAGACATAAATTTGTAGTTCTCTTTATAGCAGGTAGAGTCAAGCTGACAGGATGACAACCATAAAAAAACATAAATCTGTGGCTTTTCTGTGAATATAACAGAGTTTTGTTCCTGCTGGTGGATGTTGGATCATGGTGGATCGTGTGATGGAGGCTGTCGGAGGTTTTGAGTTGTGACCGCTCTGTAACTCTGACAATAAGACGAAACGTGTCGGGTCGAACGCACAGCTTGTTCCTCGGCTCCTCCTCTGTGAAGTGTAGTAACATGTCACTGCCGGCTGTTTCTTTGACTAATCTGACAAATTAAATCCTCACACATAAAGAGCAGAGGTGCCACAAAGGACAGGAAAATCAGAAAAATATTGAGATTTGCTCAAAACAAGAATATTGTTGCAACTAATGATTTTGCCAGTGTTGGTTAATCTGTTGTTTTTTTTGATGAATCACTTGGTATATAAAGTAAATATTATATACTTTACTTATGTGCTTAGGCTTTATTTTTCACCAAAGTCCGAAAGTGATCAGCGCCCAATGTGATGTCCTCAAAGTCATACTTCGAAAAGAAGATCATCATGAGCTCGTCAGTCAAATTGACTTTGAGCTCCTAACAGATCTCGCAGGTCTAAAGATAGAAAGTCAGCAGCAAAACAAAAAGCTCGTGGCGTTTCATCGTCAGTAAAGTGAAGCTGACTCAAGCCGCCTGTTGGCCGTTTCACCACGACGCTTGACTTTTCGCACAGCGGCACTGATCTTCACCCTCCAAATGATTAAAACCAGATTTCCTCCAGACTTTTGATCTGAGGCGTGTAGCTGGTTTTTCTTGTCACTGTTTCATTCCTGTGACGATGGGCTTGATTTCCATCTTGCTTTAGGGAATAAATGTTTGTATCTATCTATCTATCTATCTATCTATCTATCTATCTATCTATCTATCTCTGTTTCCTCAGTAACTCACTCTGTCCCTCTCTCTGTCTCTGCAGTGACCATCATCAGCGGTCTCATCATGTTAATCCTGTTCTTCTCCGAGCTGCAGTACTATCTCACTAAAGAGGTGAGTTTCCTCCTCTCCGAGCTCTCTGACCTCTGACCCCGACCTTTTCTGGTCATCCGGCCCGTTGAATTATTTTAGTTTGTCGTTGCAGAGCAGTTTGACCCGTTTGGATGAAGTCTGAAATGAACGATTGATGGTTTAGTGGACAGAGTTTAGTTAAAAGCTGCAATGCTGCGTGCGTTTTTGACAGTAATATGTTGTTTCTTCCTGGTTTTAGCTTTCTAAATTTCTGTCACCGCCTGAACAATCTCCTCCTCTTCACCCCCTCGCTCTTCAGCTTCGTTCCAAGCGTCACTTCAACGACCTAATCTCAGAACGGTGGTGTGTTTGCCGCTGTGGCTGCTGTCAAACTGGAGCTCAGAGACAAAATAATCCAAGTTAATCCAGCAGGAGCCTTGTGAGAGTGAAATGTTTTCCTCGTTTCCATCCTGAAAACACTGTTCTTGTTTACAGATCACTTGTGAAAGCTAAATTAATAAAAGGCAGGAGTGGCTCCGAGTTTGTGCTCTCTCTCTGCCCCCTAGTGGTCAGAATCTGCTCAGTGCCACTTTAATTGATTTATAATTTTGATAATCGATCAGTGGTTTTAGTCACTTATCCAGTGAATCTGCCAACCGTCTGATTCCAGCTTCACTAAGGTGCTGAGATTGTCTTTGTTATCTCCGTTCATATCTTTATATCTTTGAATGATTTCTTTTGGCTGCTGGTCAGACTGAGGAAGACATTTGATCACCTCCCATCAGGCTTTGTGTTTATTTTTGTCACGTACACAACATTAAAACACTAAACATGTTGTAAAAAGCTGAAGGACGCAATTTTTTTTTTTTTTCATTTTATGGGTGGATTTTATTTATTATTAAAGTTTTCAGTGTCCTTGTGTTCAAAAGGCCGTTGCTAAATAATTTATCAGTAAAGGATTTATCTTTATACAGATGGTGTCATTTTTGTTTTTATTTGGTAATCGTAGGAAAGGATTTAGCAGTAAAGGATTTATTCATATTTTTATGAAGTTTGCATTGTTGTCTTCATTATTGCTATTATAACCCTAGGCCAGAATTTACTGAATTTGTGGCCAGAAAATATTTATTATCAAACACTTTAATGTCATTAAAGTCTCTGTGCTTTTGAAAGTCGTGTACACACGTAGGAATTTTCCCACCTCTAATGAAAATAATCATCGGTTGCAAAACTGGTGGGAAGTGAATAACCCAGTGGAGCCACTTTTTTCCAGTTCAACCTGCTGACAGTGTACATAAGATCTTTATCAGGTGTTTTTTTTTAACCCTGTTAGCACAGCAGAGGAGAACAGATCCGTCTCTCAGTAACTGACAATCAGCATCAATTTGTCCAGCAGGCTTTGTCTAACTGTACAAACTCTGTCCGGCAGCTGGCAGTTAAAAGAGTTCGTTATTACAACTGTTTGATTACCAAATCTGAATTTTCCATGTCAGTCTGCAGCTAATAATCATTTTCATCATTTGTCCGTAAAAATTCACAACAAGCTGCAGAGCCAGAAGTGATGATTTAAAGTTCTTTAGAGTCTAACAAGCAGCTAAAAAAAATCCCCAAATTTCTCATTTTCTAATCTTCAAATTTAGGTGGAAATATTTTGTTTGTTTGTGTGAATAAATCTGGTGTTTTCCTGTGTGCACACTCGCATATCGCACAGTTTTCCTGCAGCGGATTCACTTGGATTCATTTGAATGACGTGCGGGGTCGGGACTTCAGTGAACTGCAGTTAATACAAGTGATAGGACACGTTTTTGTCGTTAATTAGAAAAATGAACCATGAAATCATCATTTTAGTGTAATCCAGTAATCACAAACGAGACTCCTCGCCCATCACAACTTCTCACAAGCTCTCCAGATTACGTTATCCGTAATGCAAATCAAATAACTTGCACAAAACAAAATGTGTAAATTATATTATATGCATGTTTTTACATGGTTTGAAAGTGCTACCAAATTCTTCCAGATATTTTGCACTGAAGCCAAAAATGTGGCTCCGCAGGCCTCATTCTCTG
>OMLB01055693.1:0-17393 GCA_900302555.1 Myripristis jacobus
ACTGAGTAGCTTTTTTGTGTACTTTTTTTTTTTAGTATTTTTTGAAGTCAGTAATTTTACGTACTACTACTGTTTTCTACTTTTTGTCGTTTCCAAACTTCCAATCAAAAGTTCACTACAAAAAACTGCAGTGCTTATTCCACGTGTCAGTTGAGTCTACAGGATCCTCACTTCAGTTTAGTGTAATGCCCCTTTAAAAGCATGCAGTTCGCAGCGTGTTCTCCCCTCTTTTCTAACTGCATGGAAAAGATCACAGCTGACACAGTTACTGTTTGGAAAAAGGAGCTCAGTTACTTTTACTGCCAGGACATTTGAAATGAGACACTGTAATTTTACTGCAGTAGATTTTTACTGCACAACTTCTACTCCTACTTAAGTAAAACATTAGCAAAGTAACAGTACTTCTACTGGAGTATTTGTAGTATTCTTTCCACCAATGGTCACTTTTACTAATAATCCAGCATTAGTCAGTGATGTCACTGTTACATCGGCTGTCTTTGGGGGCCTTTACCCTGAAACAAGTCTAATACGTGTTTATCCGTTTCTACACAAGGATATGCAAGGATAAGTTAATTTTATTGTGTAATCCGTGTCAGTGCTTGTGGTGTATTCATTTATCTTAATGCTTGTACTCAAAAATCACATTTTAAGTGTTTTTATTGTTGTATAGGAGCCCACTTTACCCGGCGGTGCCCCTAGTGGTTATATACTCAGTTGTTCATCTTCAAGGAATTTAGTTTTTGTGCCAAAACAGAGTACAGGCTTAAAGGTGAGTTTCTGAAAGCCATTAATGTCAGCACCAACCCCCACAGATATATACTGCAGTCATTTTGTCTGTCTATGTCTGTTGTCCTGGGTCAATTGACCTGAGGGAGCAGCTAACTTGTAACAGATTTCATTAGGCTTGGTTTCAATGGAGAGTTTTAATGTCAAGTGATGATCTAAATGTCCTATTTTCGAGGAGGAAGCTGAAACAATCCGGTCTTAGCTACTATTATTGGTTATCTCTCTCCTCATTGAAGTTCAGGTGGAGGAGTGCAGACAGCAGATTATACTCTGCCTGCTCTCTCTGTCTCTCTTTGTTTCTCCACCAATTGTATTGATCTCTCCTCTGTGCTCAAACATTCTCGCTCCGCTGAGATAAGTAACAATGACCAGGCTTCCTGTCATGGCAGAGACCTACAGTGTACTTACACACCCAATCATCTGAAAGCATGTCTGGAGAAATGTCAGTGGCATCGGTGCAGTTTTCCAATTCTCTGTAACATAAATGTTACACGAGCTTTCAGTAAACTGTATTGTGTGATGAGTGAGGCGGAGAGGGCTCACCAACAGTGCATTCTTTAACTTATATATCATATCATATAAACATAAGTCTCTCAGTCTCTGCCACCCAGGGACTGACACATGGAAATTATATTGTAAATTACACATTATAAGTAGACATCTATTTTATATGTACAATGTACATGTTCTATTCAAGAGATATTTTGCAGATATATTTCATTATAGATGCAGTCTATATAAAGGCTGAAAGGTGAAAGGTCTGTAGATATTCTATGGATATACTAGTATATTTATAGTTTATTTATTTTGTCAGTTGTTGTGATTGATTTTTCTAAAGATACATATTTCTCTCCTAGTTTTGAGAGGTATCTATCTATCTATCTATCTATCTATCTATCTATCTATCTATCTATCTACATCTGAGTAATTTGACAATTATGGCTTTAGATGCTTAAACAGTAACTACTGCTACAATTACTAAAATTAGTACTTCTACTACTGCTAACATTAATAATGTTCACATTAACAATTAATGGCCATAATTAGAAAACTATCTACTGCTCACCGGGGTCAGAGTTCACGTGGATTGCGCAGGCGCAAACATCATGGTGGCACTGGATGAGCCGGCTGGGGAAGTTGTGAAATTATTCCCAAACTAAAGTTTTAACGATACGAATGGGGCGTTAACCCGGACAATATTATAATTGTTACACTATACTATACGGGTTTGTCCTAAAGAAAGAAGAAGAACAAGATGACAGCCAACGAGGATCAAGAGGTAAGAAGGAATGATGATGCTGTAGCAGGCTAACAGGCGTTAGCGAGCTAGCATAGCTGCTTAACACTTCACAGTACTGTGTGCTCATGCTAGCTGCTGACCAGCCTGGCTTATTAGCTTAGTTGTCAGCTTGTGTCTTTGCTCGCTACCTTGCAAACTGCTCTGCATATTGTACAGACAATATGACCGCTTTTATTCTATGTCTGTAAGAGCTTTGTTTAGCTGACATAGCAGCCAGGCCAGAGTTTCAAGTGCATGTCCTGCTGTTATTAATCCCTGGTGCGTGCCGTTTTGTCGTGCACGGGGAACGGGGCACGCCAGACTCCATTCAAAAATACATCATGTTAATATGTTCTTGCTCACTGGCAAAGGCACACGTCGTATACACTGTGACTTAAGACTGTTTCTAGATATTTTGGATGTACTCTTTACTTCGGCATACATGTCAAGTGTCACCTTATATTAATAGATGTCAGTTTCTATAATTACTTTTCTGTCATCCCAACCAGTTCTCTTTCTCCTAAATACCAAGTGTAGCGAGGTTGCTAAAAGTGCGAGTCATGTCTATAAGTTTTAATTGAAATAAATACTGTCCGGTACTTTAATATGTGTGCCTAACTGAAAATGGCTCCTCACTGCTTAGAACAGGTTTTGATCATGTGTGTGTACCCAATAAACTATTTTTAGATGTGTAAGTTTCTGAATGGCTTGTGTTCACTCAGAGCTGTGATTAATGACGTTTATTTTTACAAAAAACTTTATTTCTCACTAACTATCTTTGCTGTATTTGTATGTTTAACAGATGGAGCTGGAGGCTCTTCGCTCTATCTATGAGGGGGATGAGTGTTTCAAGGAAATCGGTCCAGTTTCCTTCCAGTTTAGGGTGAGTTTTGTCATATAGTGCCTCTATGGTGGTTCTATACAGCATACATTCTGTTTCCCCTGTATTAACAGAGAGCTACACACCAAAATGTGACAGGTTCAGTTGGTTGCAAAATATCTTTAACATGACTCAAGACCTGTGTTTACCAGTTTGAATCATGGCTTCATCTGTCAAGTTGGTATTAGGGCCCACATTGCCCTGCATGAGGTTTTGTTTTGAGTGAATGAAAGTCAGAGGAGGTGGAGACACGTCACTGAACCTGGAGGGGTTCATGTAGGTTGCACGATTGTCACTTAGTTAAATTTTGATGCACATGGACAATTTCAGCAAGAGTCACTTGTTTTAACTTCCATTTTAATGTAATATTACAGATAGGAGAGCTCGAGGACACCAAAGCTTTCATCCTGGATGTCACATGGCCGGAGATGTATCCTGAAACTGCCCCACAAATATCCCTAGATGCTTTTTTCAACAACAGGATGTAAGTTACAAGTGCAATTTTCTGTGCTCTCATGTGCAAATAACACATCATTTAAAAAAAAAAAAAGGCTAAAATAGAATTTTCATACACTCTTGACAACTAAATTTGAAAACACCAATGCTGATGGCAATGGCGGAAAGTGCTGCAGCATAAGTTGGAATGTGAAAATGTTCTGCCACAGGGGTCTGAATGGGATACTGAGCCTGTCAGAATGTAGATATTTTACCAAACACGGCAGAGCTGACATGCAGTAAACAGAGATGGCTTTGAGGAGCTTCAGTTGAGTCATGTTGGCACACCTCAATACTACTAAAATGTGATTTAAATAAACTAAAACAGTGCAGCAAGACAGGCTTTGCAGAAAACAGGCTACCACAAGACTGAGCTAATAAGATTCTGTTCAGCATAGATATCTTTCCATTTGTTACTGTTGTGTAACATTTATCACAAAGCTAACAGTTTTCCATTTCACCAATATGGATTGGTATGGAAAATCTTGATTTTAATGTTTACATGGTTACAGTGTTTACATTTGGATTTCACCACATTTGACTGGCAGACTTAGTTGCAGGTTTTTCAGGTAGATGAGGAGAAGACAAGGGAAGAAAAAAAAACTTCCATGAGAAAAAAGAATATATTTAGCCAAAGAGGGACTCAGAGAGAACAAAAAGTTTCTCAGTGCCCAAAATAAGAGTGACAGAACACATTTTGGGGATTTATGATAGGGTAAACGTTTTTGTTGTTGTATACAAGCGCACTCTGCTCACTGGTGCCCCTAGTGGTTGAAAACTCAGTCGTTCATCTTGAGGAATTTAGTTTTTGTTTCAAAACAGAGTACAAGCTTAAAAGTGAGTTTTTGAAAGCTAGAAATGTCAGCACCAACCCCCACAGATATATCTTGGTCATTTTTTCTGTCTGTTCTACGTATGATGTGTTAATGTGACCCCAGCGGCCCCGACACCAAGACGCTGATCCTGTCCAAGCTTAATGAGCAGGTGGAAGCTAACCTGGGCACTGCCATGATGTACACGCTGTTTGAGTGGGCCAAGGAGAACCAGCAGGCCCTCATGGAGAACCACCAGCCTGTCATTACTGCTGTGGTCAGTGAATGAATGTAACGTTACTTGTTTCAGTATTTTCCAAGATTCTGTTTTTTTTTTTTTCTCACCCATCAAGCAAACAGCATGGCCAATGCCATGACGAGTTTCTGTTGATGGAGTTTGTCTTTCTGTAGGTGGCCCTCTTTTCTTTGTTAATGCTAACCAGCCAGTTCTTCTATTCAAGGGATATTACTTTACCATTTCTAATTTGGTATTCTGCATACAGCAGAGGTCTTCATCGGTTCAAAATTTCATTCCCGAACCCACAAAGATCCAGAAATGTTCTACCCGGAACCAAACTGGCTCCGTCTGTTGTTCCAGTGCAGACCCAAGCAGAGCTGGGAAATGTGGCCCAGAACCCAGTTGGACCTGAGACAAATGAATGGCAGTGATTTCACAGTTGATATGAGAAGTTGATGAAACAGAACTTTGTACCTGACATAGTCGCCTTCTCCCCTTCTGCCTGACCGTGACGTGACACATATAATCCATCAATCCTCCTTGCCAATAAGGTTTAAAGTATAAATGCATACACTCTGTTATTCTTGCTGGCTGAAACAGCTAATCCACAAGTTCTTTCATCTCAAATCCACTTGCTGTCATGGATGGCATGAAGATTCCTTGTGTGACTCATTTAAAATCAGCTTTGCAGTTTTGTTGTATGTAGCAGCATAATACACACATTGCCATTTTGAACTATAACCTTTGATCATTTAGTGCCATCTTCTGGCAACGGACGCACTTTGTAGGGAGCAGGATCCAGCCTTATTACATCACATGTTTGACATTTCTAACTGAAAACTATTGTCAGTGTGCTGAGACCTGCAGCAAATAGAACCGACCGAAACTGGACTGACAGTCGCTTCTTTTGAAAAGACCCCGAACTCGGCCACGTCCAGGTCAGAACCTTGGGTATTAGGTGATTCGAGCAAACTCAAGACCTGTAGCACACAGTGTGGCTGCCTTGTTCCCTGATGATGCCTCCATCTCAGCCAAAACGCACTGGGTCATGTTGTTAAAGTGTTGATTTAAACTGTGCAGTGCCATGCAGAAAAGGCTTTTCAAATTTGTTTACTTGAAGAGTGACATGGGACTCTATTTTAGTGAAAGCAACAACCCCAAATCAGAGAGCACACGGCTCCTTACACAAAAATCAGTTTTGTGACTCTTGTTTCTCTGCAGACACTGGCATCCAGCAGTGACATAACAACTAGCACCTCAACAGCCAAGAAGAAGGAGAAGAAAGAGCAGCTGACCAAAGCACAGAAGAGGAGGATCACCAACAGAACAGGTGAATGAGTCTGGCTGTCTTTAAAAAGGCAGTCCAAGTCTTTGAAAAAAAACAAGATTTACCTCTAAGAGCTTTAAGTATCAACATACATTACATCCAGTTAGCAGTTACTCTTACATTAATGCACAACAGTTAGTGGTACAGTAGTTTACTGTAGTATGCACTACACTCCTGTTATTAACCACAACTGGGCCTCATGTCTCTTCATTTCCTGGTTTCACTCTATAGTTTCACAGTTTTTATTAGCTGTGTTCAGTCAGAAATTGGCTGCTTTTGCCAGCTTACTTTCTTTCTTTATAAAATCTTAGTTGCAACTGCTGTCAAATTGAAACATGATTGATTAGATGGTACATGCATTCATAAAAAAGTCCTTAAAGGACCATATCAGTAATTTTGAATAGTTGACCCGTTTACTACAATTTACCCACATTTCACTCTGCAACAAACCATTTTGCTAATTGTGTGGGATGCTAAAGATTTCACAGCATATAATCAAAATATTTTTATTTTCAGATTTGAGTTTTTGGTTGAAAGACCCACCTTATAATGCTCTGTTTCTGTGGCTAACAAAGTCATGGCCATTCCTACAGTCACCACAGAACTGATAATTTGATGTGCAAATTTTCCCTGGTGGAGGGACCAACCAACTTCAGATCATCAGAACACAACAGTACTGCTACTTTTAGGAAAACTAACATGGAGGACTTTATTCCGGTGATGGAATACTGGTGTGAAGAAAGTTTGAAGTCTCTAAAAGTTCAGTTTGATATCGTAGTGGAAGGAATGGAAACCAGTGACTGGATCAATCCTGCTGAGGTGTTATGGAAGCCCAGGTTGTTTTGATAGCAGCCTTCAGCTCATCTGGACTGTGTATACAGTTTGTTATAACCACTCCTAAGAACTTCACTTCCTTTGTAACTGGAATCTAATACAAATAAAGCAGTGGGATCTGTTCTGAACTCGACTAAGACGGTACAATCATCTGGCAGCTCAGTTATGTGCAGGTGATTTCTGCACACGTCTAAGGGCTCTATGTCAGGGCTGTTTTTTTTTTAATGAAAATAGCCAACAATTCTGCAACTAAAATAAATAATAAACCAGAGCAGGAACTGTGAAGGAATTTTCTCTGCACCTGTAGGTCACATTTAGGCCCTTTTGAGCTGCACTGATAAGACGTACTGTCTCCATGACACCAAGGCCATAAGTCTGGGACATGGCAGACACAGGGAGACAAGGCCAGGCAGACTGACGCCTTTCATGAACACAGAGCTGTTGACCTCTAACACACTTAGGATAGGATATCCCTTTTAAAATAAAGCATGCCAGTGAGAAACCCTCAGAATCGGTGTGCTACACAGTGTTTGCCCCTATAGAGCTCATTCTCTCCTCTCCTCTGATGAGCATCAGTGCACATCCTTTGCATAAGACATCACAGTCTCCTGAGATCTCCCTCACTCTGAGAATTGACCAGAACCTCGCTCATTTTCCATCACAGGAACAACTGTGCTGATTTGCTTGTTTAACCTCAAATCTTCTAGAAGTTTCTTGAGGGAGGGAGACTGAACAGTCCAGACGAGCTGAAAGCAGTTATCACAGCAGCCTGAGCCTCCATCACACCTTAGCAGAGCCACAGGCTCATGGCCTCCATGCCAAGCTGCACTGATGCAGCCTTTTGTGCAACACGAGCCCCAACCAAGTGTTGAGTGCATAAATGAACATATTTTTCAGTGGGTCAATATTTCCGTATTATAAATCCTTTTTTTATTGGTTTTATGCAGCATTCTAACATTTTGAGATACTGGATTGAACTGTAAGCCGTAATCATCAAAACTAAAACAAAAAACACTTGAAATATATAACTATCTGTAATGAATTTAGAATATATGAAAGTTTCACTTCTTGAATTAAATTGTGGAAAAAATGAACTTTTCGATGATATTCTATTTTTTTGAGATGCACCTGTGCATCTACACTTGCTTGAGGAAAAGATTGGTAGAGATGTGATGTGTATACATTTTGTAAATACTAGGCTAAACATGCAAAATCACAGTTACGGTCCTTTAACAATTTTAAAGCTTATGATAATTGGTTACATTAAAGGCAGTAGTGACTGAGTAACATAAAAGACAATAGATAGTGGTTCACATCATGATAATTTGTGCTTTTAGATAACAAGGGGGAGCTGCCAAGAGGTTGGGACTGGGTTGACGTTATCAAGGTAAGTGCCTTTTCCTCTTGAGCCGCTACAGTTTTGTTTCTCCACAAGATGGCATATCTAATCTGAAAATGAGCCTGCGTCGCCATTCATCATTAACCACTCCATTTTTTGTTCATTCTCCCCCGTCATTGCTACCATCTGATCTTCCAGCACGTAAGTGAAAACTTCATAAAATAAAACTCATACAGGAATACTTATCAGCATGAAGCAATGTGTAATTTCTGTCTGCTGTTGTAGCTAAGCAAAACAGGAGGCAAAGAGGAGGACTAGGTCAGAGAGCAGTTACGTGGCGCTGCTTCTTACGAGGAGGTGCAGTGAAGTCGGCTGAAGTGGCCACGGCCTCCTGGTGCTGCTGCTGTCTAGATGCCTTAGGATCACCAACAAGTTCTGCTCAGATGGCAAGAAACCAAAGCAGGCTGGATAACACTGGACATCAGCTCTGGACTGCATGCCATTCTGACAGGAGATGAGGCTACACACACACACTTACAGCTGAATATTTTATTATTATTTTTTTTTAATCAAAGAGTCTATATGTGGACTTGAGATTGTGCTTTAGAATTGGGTGACAGCAGCCTAAGCTGTTTTTTTTTTTTCCTGTGAGGTACAGCCAGGTCAGAGTGAGCACCAGGTTTTCCTTAGTGCACACACCCCACTCTCAAATTTCTGTTTGATTATGTGGTGCAGGTTTGCGTGATTTCCTTCTCACAGAAGAGAGATAGACTTACATGCTGTCACTGCCAATGATGTAAAAGTCTCACTGAGATTGGATCCAGTTGCCAAGCTGCGGAGCCACAAAACGTGAGGCTGTGATTATAAATGGAAATGTCAAAGTGTCAAGTGTCATCCCGCGGTATCTCTGAGGTGTCGTGTGGCTGTGCTTTGTGAAAGCAGACAACATTTTAAAAACTCACTAACTGGACCTGTTATTCTTTTCAGCCTCTCTTTCTTACTTTGACAAATGTTTGCTCTTCCCGATGGACTGAGAAACTTTACATTTTTATATATGAATAAAAAATATTTGGTTGACTGCTTGTAACATGGCCAATGTCAATGACTCACTTTGTGCTTGGTTATGAAATATGTTTCCTGAGGTTGTTTAATGAAAGAGGAAAACGACTGTTGATTCATACAAGTAGTTTGTCCTCTTGCAGCTTTGTAGCTGCATGCATGTGTAGTCTGTTCCCATAGTAATGTAAGCTGAATAGTACTGAGTTGCAAAACGTTTTAAAAGAATGAAGTGGTACACTGGCAAAGTTTGAAATACTTTACGAGCATTATACAGATCAAATAATTATGTTAGTCTTATTATTATTATTTCCAAACAAATCATCTTAGGGATCATCCATCAAATGTTCATGTAACTTAACATTATTTTTTAAATCAGGTTTTTAATCTGTTTTAAGGCCAGATTTGAATCAGAACTTCATTTATCAGTTCACTACATTTTGCCAGAAGAAGACCAGAAGATCGGTGATTTTGCCTTCAAAATAAATGTGGAAAGTTGGACACTCCTGAACAAGAAAGAAGACAGCATATAGCAAAGTATGCAAAATCTTATGTGGCAAATTTCCACACAGCAAACATCAGATTTTGCATGTTTTGAATGGTGTTTTCATTAATTAATAAGGAGGTGAGTGATTAAACTCACAAACAAACATTTTGGAAAACTTTCCAGTTCAGATGATCTCCATGGTAAACTTGAGTTTTCTTCTCCACGTTTTATATAACATTTATATGACCAAATAGTGACACCAGCCTGATTGCTTTGAATGTCATGACAAATAATAAAATTAAAACACTTTAATTAATTATTCATTGATTAAGAAAAGGAATAAATATATAAATTAAAAGGAAAAAAATGGGACAATGCATTGCTCTCAACAACACAAATATTTGAAGAATGAGAACATAATGAAAGAACCTCAAACGGAAAACTTTGTGTGGAGGTTCACCAGATATAATATCAATTTCTTACCTGTGACAGGTTGTTTTGTTTTTTAATTTTTTTATTATCTGTTTTGGTACTTTGTTCGGTGGCGGGGAGGGGCTGTATTTTGAAAGTATTGACCGGAAGTCCTATATTTGACTCAGTTTCACTTGACACTGTTGGGGCTGACGGCACTATGTGGACCAACTACAGAAATGGACTTGTTCCCAAGAAGAAGAAAAAGAAAGTAGGTACTCCGTAAGAGATATTATTTATTTCAGCTGTGTAATAATGTCAGTGATGAATAATACATTGTGTTTGTGTTTGCATGACAACACTTAATAGTTTATTTATGAGGCTTCAGTCATTAATTAACGCCAGAGCGACAGCCTTCTGAAGGATTTGACAGCCTCATGTTTACAGGCCAATTTCACTTGCACGTCTTTTGTTGATGTGTTAATTTTCATACCCTAATTAATCTTTGCCAGCCTCCTATCATCTGAAAAATACTTTAATGTGAACTGAATCCTCGCTAATAAAATGTTATTGTAAGACTGTGTATAATAATATCACTATAATATTTAAATAACATTCCTATAGGGACTTAAAGTGTGTCTGTTGTGCTCAATAGTGAATTTAAAGCGACCTTATAGGCTTTTTTTATTATAGTTTCCCGCCTCTTATGGCATCACTAATATTCCTACAGTCACTTCTGGTTTTGGGATATTCGCATGGTAACCTAATGAAAATAATCAAAGGATTATTCTCTTTCCTTTGGCATTAGGCTTCTCTTCTAATCTTACAAGTCATTCATACACCACTTGTAAACATCTGAGAGAATAAATCAGAAACAGCAGCTTATATACTGGCCATTCGCTTTTACAGGTAGTGGCAAATAAAGAGGTAAGTCTGACTTAGAAAAATCTAGTCAATTAGGTAACATTAACTGGGACTAAGAAAGCATATGTTAAACCAACAGCGGTGTGTTTCCAGTCTCTATCACTCATATGGGCCAATAGGTTTTATTTTATGTCTCTGTGTCTTGCAGGAGGCCAGAGAGGCTGTAACATTTCCAACTATCCACAGTGGTCCCACATCCCTGTGCCAGGTGATCTGATGGACTCTACGTTATAGTCTGTTATTTTTGTAAGACTTATAAAGTATATATGATGAGCAACTCAATATATCTACAGGTCATGTAAGGTGTGTATGTGCATGTGTGTGTGAGCAGTAGAGCTGGGCTCTTCTTCATCTTGCTAACTGTTCTGGATTAAGAAATATGTTGTTCTGTGCCTCTAATTGGAGGTATTGATGAACTAAAAGAGAATCTACAAGCACAACTGTCTGCAGCCTGGTCTCTAATGGTGAAAAGTAGGCTACCTGGTCTTTGGTGGTGGATGATGTCACCACCTGTTGTTCTCTGTGGATGGTCTGCAGGTTTCTAAAAGTGAACAGTCAGACTTAAAGGGATAACTCACCCATTTAGAAAAATGTGATAATATGTCACTTCCCCTCCAGTGTTCTGTAGGACAGTAGTGGTCCTATCTTCCTCTCATTGTTACTGAGTGCTGGATACTGGCTGGATGCTCCAAATGCTAACTGTTAGCCTCCTGCCACTGAGGTGGACTTCCCCCCAGCTAATGTTCTTTAAATTAACCACCTTAATCCACTCAAAGAAGGTTTAACATCACTTTACAAGTGTTGCTCTCCGAAAGTAAAATAAACATACAATTCCTAATATTCTGGCACCAAGTGAGGTTGACCAGGCTTCAAAGGGTTAAATGCATGCAACCCTGTTTCTTGTCTGATAATGTGTCCTGTGTTGCAGAGGACACACAGGAATGTGCACGTCCCCAAACTGGACAAGGAGGCAGAGTCCCAGATTACACACCATCTCAGAGTGAGTGCTGGAGCGCTAAGTGTTGCTCCATTATTGAGACAAGCCCACGGTCAGTTTGAACAGCCAAATGATCCTCACTGCTTTTCCCTCCAGTATCAACTTCAGCAACGCTGCAAAGATGAGACCCACAATTACCTGTTGTTAGAAGACAAAGTAACTGATATACTACACCTGCTGAGAACACAAGGTCATTTAGTCAAGGTGAGGATGCATCACTGTCCTGAAACGCCTGCTACATCGATGTCCATGTCAGTGAATGTAGCCATCCCATCACAAAAAAGTGATATAGCCACAATTGTTATCCTATATTAATATTTACTCTGTATAACAGTGTAGTGTTGGACACAAATCGAACAATCTGTGAAGTTCTATCACAACGACCTAGTGTTTATATTTTCTCCACAGGACAAGACTGTCGAGGCCTTGCTAAATCTTGGTGAACATGGCAGAATAAAGGAGGATTCCCCAAAGTTACAAAGGAGCCTGGCTGCACTTGGGGACATCAATGAGGAAGAAGAGGGAAGGGATGGAAAGAAGGAAGACCATCTAGGTGTCACGGAGGATCTGACCTCATCAACAGACAGCGTGACTTGTCTACCTGCAGAGTGCAGCAAAGATGATGTGGACACAAGGAGGGAGGACAACCAGCCCCCCAGGACATACCTGTTAAATAATGCAGAGGCCAGCGGGCTTCAAAGAGAGGAGGCTCATGCACATCATCATCCTAAGCAGAAGAGATTCATGGTTTACATGTGTGGTGGATACAAAGGTGAGAATCCAGCCACTAGAAATGGAAAATCATCGAGAGTCAGTGATATTTTATGTATTATTTTTGCAAATTGTGGCAAATAAAAAGCAGGGTAAACTATATGACCTCTAGCCAGTCTTCATCATTAATGCAAACAACCAATAACAGACAGAGAAATCAGTTATGTTCCCTGGAAAGGACTCATTTTACTTGTTTTCCTATAAATGGTAATCCACAAGTTCCTGATTTGTTTTGCCTTGCTTGCGCTCATTGCACTGCACTTCCTAGAGGTCAGATGTCAATCAAACAATGTGGGCGGGACTTTGACGTCTCTCCCTTTGGATTTTCTGTAGGTGGCGCTCTTGTCTTTGCCTGTTCAGCCATGGTGGCTGTCGCTGGTTATGCTCACTACCGAGTTCCTCATCTGCTTTTGCCAAACAAATCAGAATTATGTCATTCTTTTTAACTAACTGATGGCCTTGCAAAACTGATATTTATTAGATGCTACTCATATGGTACTCTGTGTTTACTGACAGTTTGAAGTTTTAGTTGTATAAATATTTGAGGCAGCAACAATCTCGTTGGTTGAGTGTTCCCTGCCAAAGAGCCTACGTTTTTCTGGGCAAATGTTGGCTCACTGGCAAAGTTGGACTGCAAAGAACGAAGACTGATCAAAACATGGAAACAAAAAAGTTGCTATGACATGTTTGTTTTTTTCCATTCATGACTTGATTGATGATTTTAGAAAGTCAGCAGGCAAGCTGGCAAATTTGAACTTGGAGAGTCAGCTAGACTAGCAGAGCATGGCATCTTTCAGGTGGTTGGTGGCCTGCTCGGCTTTATAATGTTGCTGCTACTTCTCTTACCATTTGCCTTCTGTACTGGGCCTCAGTGCATCATCGCTAAAGCCCAAATAACACTAGAGGCTGTCCTGGGACACCTACATTCAATACTAACAGGGGTACCAAAAATGTGTTTCCTACTACAATAAATTATTTGTACAAGATGTCAAACAATGTTATTCAAAGTGTGTGTTGTGTGTGTGTGTGTGTGTGTGTGTGATTCAGACACAGTTGCAGAGAGAGCTGCGCTGATGGAGAATGTGTATCCCAGACTGTATGTGTACTGTAAGCAGAGAGGCTGTGACTTCAGGATGGTTGACCTGCGGTGGGGAGTTGGAGACCCCGTTGCTGACCGCCACGACACTGTAGAGCTTCACCTGGACAATCTACGCCAATGTCAGGAAACCCAGGGAGCAAACTTTGTTGTAAGATATCATACTTTTCACGTGCTCAAAGCAGGGATGCTGACCTCCTACAGTTGCGGCTTTGATCAAGCAGTTCATTTTGCCAACTGGTATTTGTGAGTTTTGGGAGAAGCTTAACCTCCTCCTGTGTCCATACAGTCCATGTACTGGCCCAGGTATCAGCATTGGATCGGAACTGAAAAAAAAATTGATCTGTGCATCCCTAGTTTTTAAATTGGATTTGCATTTGTGGTGTACTCTTGGATGTCAGCCACTGCTCACTCCTCTTCTTTGTGCATGCTCATATTGCAAAGACAGATGGGTTTTTTGTGTTCTCATATGTACAGAGACATTTTCCAGCTTTCCAAAAAAAAAAATCCATGTGGATGTACCCTCAATCTAATTTTCTGAAAAGGCACAACTTACTTTATGAGGAAACCATACAACTTTAAATTAATCTCCTACCCCTACTCCTACTAAATGGCTCCATGAACTGTAGAAAAACACTGACTGGAAAAATCTATCTTCTATCTATCAATGCAAAAGCTGTGTAAACTAGCAGTAGCAGAGTAGGAACTTGTTTAGTGGCTGTCAGCCAGCAAACAAAGGTTGCTACCACAGACAGGCTTCCACTGTTGCCTTGATTGTGACAGCGCTGCATGTTTTCCTGTTCATTTTGAAGGAAATTTTACATTGTTGTCAGGTTCTTGCTGTAAGGAGAACAGTCAGATAATACAAACTGAACGTATCCTACACAGTCTTGAATTTCAGGAGTGTTCATCTTGAACTTGTCCCCTCTGTCCAAAAACAGCATAAAACATTTTTGCCATTGCAGATGATGTCTCTTCCTTGTGTGTGTCAGTTGTTCTTAGGGCAGAAGTACGAGGTCCAGAGCCTTCCCTCTACCATCTCCAGAGAAGCCTTTGAGGCCATAGTGAGGGTGGTGGAGACAGACCGACAGAGGATGTCCAAGAGGAAACCAGTGGAGGACGTTTCTGCCACCAACTCCCAGTCCAGCATCAACACAGACAGCGCCACCAGCAGTTTTGTCCAGGGATCCATTTATGGGAATATCCTTAATTTTGGAGAACAGGCTACAAATTCAGGAGTGCTGAGCCAAAGCTCCCACAACTCGCTGTCAGACGCCGAGGAGGTCAGGCTCAGCCCCGTGACTGAGAAGAGCTGGAGCGATTTTGACAAAGACCTGAGTCTCCTTCACATGTGGTACAAGCTTGACGAGAACTGCCTTCCTCCACTCTACCGCTTACTTCCTATCAGGTAAGTCTGGTCACATGTCACAGGCTTCTTCTTAATGTGAGGATGTGTTCCTGGGTTTCATTTTGCAGATGCATGGGGCTGATATTTGTCTAAAGCTGAGGTGGCACGATTCATTCAGGAAACATTTGGCTGACACAAGAGATGAACCGATATGTGGGTGATAGTGGCCATTTATTAAAAGTCAGATATGGCTAAATCATTGCTGTCTAGTTCTGTTATGATGGATATGATGCAGTTTGATTGATTACATATTTATTGGAGGATGGCATTCCACACACACATGCATCAATATAATACTAGCAGTTGCTGTTTTAGTGCTATTTGCAGATATACTGCACTAGAGGTTAAGTGGGAAGGTACTATTTGCAGTCTAAATGCAATGTCAGGGGCTCTCAACCTTGATTTTTTCTTTTTTCATGACAAATGTTAATTTTAAGAACATTGAAACTATCAGAAGCATCACTCAAAGAATATTTGTATCAGCATCTGTACTGAAAATCTCTTAGCCTGTTTCAATACGTGTAATGCTAACTGAATGACTGATTTATGGGATATTGTTCTTTATTTTTACGAATGATTTTCAAAATCTTTTTTTCTGTAGTTGGTCTATTTATAGTGTAGTGCAACAGACCTGCTTAGTAGTAACATCGAACATTGTCAGTGTTTGGAATGCTTGGTTTGGTTTCCATGGTGTCACCCCAGGCCACGTATTGTTAGGAAAATGGTGTTTGAGAGTGGTAAAATTTGTCATATAATCCTGTGTGTGTGTGTGAGAGAGAGAGAGAGAGAGAGAAAGAGAAAGGAAACAACAGGGAGTAGTACCCTGATAGCACAAAGGCTCTTTCTTTTCACTGCCACTCTGCCGCATGAAGTCTTAAATCACTCCACTACTTTGCTTTTATTACATGACTCTGAGTAGGATTTCTGTTTGGGGACTCTCTCCACTGGCTCTCTGAAGTGCTTTGAGGATTCACAAACCTAAACCTGTACAGGAATCTGATCTATGTCCTTGCTGTACATATATATCATGAAGTGTATAGATTTAAGTCAGTTTCAGTTTACATTTACGAGTTATCAGCTTCTTAGCTTCTCATGAATGATGACTTGTGGCTTGAAATTAGAAGCTAAAGGAACACCTTGCCAAACATTTAGTAAACTAATTATGTTTTACTTCAGAACTTGTCCTAAAAAATCCTTTCTAGAGAGTTTTGATGACCAAAAAAACCCCCACTCTGAAAATTCAGCCTGGTCCCCCTCCCAGAGGTAAATATCGGCTAATCGGCAGCTGGCTAATATCCACTTTATAGTAAAAGGCTAATATCATTTAAACCCTGCTAAGCTGTTTGTCTCTTTGCTGTCCTTGGTGTCCTTGGTGAATTTGGTAGCACTCACCACCCAGGCTTGCTGAGCAGCAGCGGGCAGCAGAGGAGGCAAGCCAGGAGGGCCTGGAGCGCTACCTGCCAGCGCCTGTGGGGGGTGCTGCAGCACAGTGGGGCCAAGGCACTGGGGAAAGAAGGAGCATCACTGTTACTCAGGACAGGTAGGTCTGGGGAAAGAATGTGCTTCCAGCTGCTCTACGTAAGCCTTTCATGTGCACAATGTGGGTTTTCAGTGGAGAACTTTAGTGTCACCAAGTTAAAATGCTGTTTCAGTTTTCACACTGACAAGAATGAGCAAATGATGCTTTAGACTTCAATTCATTCATTTTTGTATTATTTGGAGGGCATATATCATTAAATAGATGACCAAGGGTGTAATTTAAAAGGGTTAAAAGCATTTTTCATTTCATCTGAACTTGAATAAATTCAAACATCCAGCAGTTATGTGTGTGTGATTGATTTAGCTCAGCTCTTCCTTGCCTCATGATCAAGCTTTCCACAAATTTTTATGCTGTTATATAAGATAGATAGATAGATAGATAGATAGATAGATACATTTACTTTATTGATCCCAAACTGGGAAATTCCCACATTACAGCAGCATCAATAGAAACATAAAATAAAATTAAGAAGAAGTATATACATTAAAGACTAAATATATATAATAAAGACAATAAAGACTAAGTATATACAATAAAGACTAACCTAAGAATATGAGATGTGAAATATACAGATGGTAATAAATATGAAATATACAGATGGTATGGCACAGAGTTAGCATGAAACCATGAAACCAAGAAACCAAGTGGCAGAAACCTATTTTGAAGTTATGCACCTTGTCATGATAGGCCACGCCCACTGACACACCCCTATT
>OMLB01055696.1:0-31447 GCA_900302555.1 Myripristis jacobus
CATGTAATTCAGTGGTCTTTCGCTGCTCTGCACATTTTTATCGAGACTAAATGCTGGAGCATGTGTCCCCCTCTGGTACTCTGACTCATATGCTAATGCTACTGCACTCCACTGCGGGACGGAAAACTTTGAGGGCGAAAGGGTAAAAATAGCCCAGGACCCGAGAGTCATGTCATGAAATCGTTGAGAAGGAAAAAGGGAGGGGCGTTATAAGTCAGTGAAGAGTTATGTAAGTCATTTGTTGACTAACAGATTTGCTGGTACAGCTTAAATGTTTAACAATATGATAAAGTAGCTATTGTACAATTTTGCATTTTGTCCACTGAAGATTTGACGTTTCTTAGGCTGCCGGCTCTCATGTATTTCCATCCTTGACCATTTTGAAATGGATTATTGTCTGCCTCCACATGCAGCTTGATGTCATTTTTAAATTGTCAGGTTCATTCATTAATCCCCCAATCTTTTCCCTGCCTTTCCAAATCCTTTTACCTCTGCAGGTTTTCAAACTTTTTCATGTTCTGGGTCCAACAGGTTAACTCTCATTTAAGCATTTAAGAGCCATCTCATTTAAGAACCCCCCCACTCGAAGTGGTTTTATATCAGATCACGGATGCTGGATCACATTTCTTGTGTCTAAATGCTTGTAAAAAGCGTCTGAATGCAGCCTTCACCAGCATTTGAACCAAAAGCTGCAAGAAATTAGTAAAAAGTCACAACATAGTGACCAGAAAATTACAAAAAAAAAGTCAGAAAAAAATGTAAAAAAAAAAAAAAAAAAGTATAAAAAAATGAAATATATAAAAAAGATTTACAAAAAAACTAATAAACTGAAATTAAACTATTCTTCGACTTGCCCCCTGGACCTCCTGGAGGTTCCCTGAACCCACTTTGAAACGCAAAACTGCAGTAGAATCTGATCACTGATTTTCAAAGTAAGAAGTGACACCTCAAGGTCTTCCCCATTTGCCATCATGATTCTCACACACTGGTGCAGCAGAGTTGCTAGGCACTGACACTATATTAGATTTTTTTTTTTTCACAGTCAGCATCCTGTACTGACAATTTATCAAGCTGTTTCTGTTACAGTGTAAGAATCTTCCACATGGCAGGTTTTCCATAATTGGGAAAATGCCATAATCTGGAAATCGACTGGATTTCTTTCTTTCTTTCTTTCTTTCTTTTTTTTTTAAACTAGTGCTTAACAACTGTCTGGTGTCAGACTGGAAGCACGTGGGCGAAGTACACATTCAAGTTATTTATTTATGTAATATGGTAAGACATGTAAATTTAATGTTAACGCTAATCTCATTGTAAACAGTTCTGTCCCCATAAACTCTTGCGACCATATTATCATTTCCCTCACGCAATTAAAAAGTTATGATTTTGCATGGGACTAATCCCTGCAGGCTCAAGCAGAATCTGATGAGGGAATATTCTAATCCCGGCACTGCTACACACGGAGGTTCAAATCCCCCAATCCTATATCGGCCTCTTTTTTTTTTTTTTTTTAGTTTCCTCCCATCACCATTTGAACAGTTTCATTCCAAAATAAGACCATTTGAGAAAAAAAAAAGATACCTACTTTGACAAAATAACTGCTGGCATGAAAGCAAAAGGCATCATTGTGGTTTACCGTTTAGGACATCTCCATACAAAATGTTTTTTGAGGCTATAATCATCTGCGTTTGTGAAATGTTGTCTTGTGAATCTCAGGTAGCAACGCCTTTCCGAAACACATCTATATATAGTGTTTTGGAATGAAACCATTTATGTCTTTTTCCTCCCCAGTCTGAATAAGAAATCAAATGAGGTATGAATAAATTTGCCGCAAGCTAGTGTCCCATGGTAGTGTGGATGAGTGTGCTTGACTAGGCCTCCACCCACGTTAAGCTGTGACTTTATGGGTTTGAAACTGGCCAACACCATGTGGAAAACCTTCTCTTTCTGACGCCTGATGTCTGTTTTAAATATGGTATTGCAAAAAAAAAAAAAAAAAAGAGTGGAAACGAGTGGAACGCATCACTTACAAGACATCACAACAGATGCAGAGCAGTGGGTGAATAGTCTATTTGGCCCTCATCTCTGTCACTGCCTATCAGCTCATTCCCCCTCTAATGTGAGCAAGAACTTAACTAGATGCACTATCTCAACACAGGCGTTTTTATGAGCCTCTGTAGGTTTATTCAAATGACGTTCATTTACAGTCGCATAAAGGCCAAAATTAAACCAATAACTCACACACACACACACACAGATGAATGTGCACACTAACTCATATGGAAACTTGCATTCACATTCACGTCGTCATTCACCACAGACAAAGTGCGCTGCATCGAATATCTCGTCAAATATCATTGCAGCCATTGCATCTCTCAGTCGGAAGTTGTCTTGTTTCAAACTTGAGTTTTGAAGCAATAAACAAATGTTTTTTTGTTGTTGGTTTTTTGTTGTTTTTTTTTTAGAGCCAAACTGCCCTACAAGAGAGGGTCCCACCGCTGGGACTGGGAAGAATTCTAAGCTGCTTTTGCAACACTAATCTGAAAAGCCTTTTACCATCCTAGTGCCCATTAGCAGCATCAATCTCTCTGGGAAAGAGTGAAGAGTGAGTAAGCAAAACAGGAAAACAGAGAGAAACCTTTGGAAAAAAAGGTCTACTGAGCGTTTCTTTACTCTTTTTCCCCCTCCTCTACAAACGCACAAACCTCGGTGTTTTAGTCGTGAATGTCATTTTACCCAGTTGCACAATGTGGAAGTGAGGTGTGGGGTCTAGATGATCAAACAGACTGACAAGAGGAACAAACTTCCAGTCGAGATCGTACACACTGCACTGGAAAGCACGGGCACTTTGAAGGAGAGCGCCAGCATGCCCAGCAGGACGCAACTTGGCCAATTTCCATTTGTAATCAACTTCTTAAAAGAAGAATCCTTGAATCTAGAACCATTAAAATCCAGTCACCAAGAGGCCTCAGCAGAACAAAGTCCTGTTTTTCCCCACAAGTTGAACCCCCTGAAGAGTCTAGTGTGCCAGCAAGTTGCACATAACATCAAACATGACATTCTTTCTAACCAGTGCTACTAACAGAAAAACAATTACTTTTAGTCAAATGAATGCATGATTTTCTGTTATTTATTTATTTTTAAACATTTGTGTCTTGAGGCTACTTCTACATCATAGGTTTGCAACTTCTAAAACTCAGCCCTGTTTGTGTGTGACAGCAAGCAACAAAACAGTCAGAATGCATGACTACAAATCAAGCTGATTTTGATTTTTTTCCCCTTTCGCAGCAAACAAGCTATTAAAATGAAAAAGGTCTGGGAGTCTTCGAAAACACCGTATTGATCTTTCACGATGCCGCCTCTTGTGCCATTCAGAAAGCTTTCTGGCTGGGTGTTTTTGTTCTTGAAAAATTGGCACCGGCCTTCTGTCCGCCTGTCAAGCATTTGGCAGCGCTGCTAACCCTTTAAAGACACGTACAATGAACTCTTGCTCTCTTCTGTGCGTCGCTCTGTCGTGAAGCTGCAGAGCGTGTCCCAGCCTCAGACACAGATTCCCTCTGAATATTATAGCAGGTCCTTTTTTATCAGCTAACCGAGCCACTACTTCCAGGAAAGCTTCGGCACAGTGCTCACAAGCCAGCTAGTAAGCACTCAGTTTGGATGGACACAAGCATCAAGGCTGGAGGAGGCTGAGGTCAGGCGGTAGGCAAACAGGCCGTAAGTGGGCAGAAAAACACGACTGGTACAGTAAACAAGCGTACAGATGGGTGGCAGTACAGACAGCAGGTAGGAGGACAGGCAATAAAGAAGGTAGACAGAAAATAAGCAGGTGAGGAGGCAAATAATTGCCTTTCTGTCTGTATCCAAGAAAGGATACAGAGGTTAGGTGTGTGCAGGCGCGCTCGCTGGAATATCGGTAAGCAGGTTGCAAGAAAGCAAGCCGACAAACTGTAGCAACAAAGCAGACAAACAGAAGGTAAGCTAGCAGGCATGCAGGTGGTCAGGAAGGTGGAAAGTATGTAAGAAGACAGGCAGTAAACAAGAGCTCAGTAAGCAGGCGGGGATGCAGGAGGTGCACAGGCAGGTGTTCAGGGACAGCAGCAACATTTTTTATTCAGATTTACACCTTATAAATATTTGATAAATTAATAGTTTCCTCCATCTGTTGTGTTTTCTAGGCTGCTGCTTTTATAAGTGCATGTTCTCTTCTTTTTCTGTAGGTGTTGAGCACTCTGCATGTTTGACTGACTGAATGACTAAGTGGCTGTGTGAGCCCAGTGCTCACTCAGTGGGATCCATTTAGACAGGCAGGCAAATGAAGATGGTTTTTCATTGAAAATGTCCTTTACTGTGCACTTTTCGCCTAAGTGGTGTCTCTCTGATGGTCTAATAATTTGTGTACACAAAACTATAAAGAAAAGAAAGAAAGAAAGAAAGAAAGAGAGACAGAGAGACACAGAGAGAGAGAGAGAGAGAGAGAGAGAGAGAGAGAGAGAGATGAATTATAATAACAGAGTTGCCAATCAAACATCTTGTTCACATTCTTTGTGCACGCAATGTTCCTTTCTCTCCCGCAGACGTTACCCTTCTCTCGCCGTCCCTCTCTCTAATAGTTTGTTAATTGGTGTACAAGAATAGAAAAAAAGATTTAGGGAAGACAGACTTGGGCCTCCTGCTGAGCTCCAGATGGTCAAGAGCACACAGCTGGAGACATGAGGTCCACTTTCAACTGTGCCCGAGCTCCCCTTCTTGTCTCTTCCTTCCACTTTGATTTGGAAGGAAAACCCTTCTCTACACAAGGTAGACACATAGCATTACCTGAGTTCTATATTATCAGTAGGAGTTAACAATTACAAATGCGCTTTGTAGCAATTGGACATTAACCTCCTAGATGTGTCTTGTACAGGCCCGGGCGCTATACCTTTAAAACCAATCTTCAGCCGCTGTGGCTTGTGTGTTAAGAAAATAAATCAGCCTCGTGCTAAAAGGGAGGGAGTAATTAAAATGAGCTAATAGACATTATTAGCCATTCATCAGCTGCTACAGCATTCAAACTTTCCCTGGAGGCACAGCAATCCTCCCCCAGCAGAAAAGTCTTTTGAAACAGGTAGTGCGGCGTCCTCCTGAATACCAATTAGCTCCGCTTTAGCTATCCACGGCTCATCCATGTGAATCATTTGACAACAGAGTAGCCTTTTTCCACGGCTGGGCAATTCAGCACAATGCCTGTGAAGGAGGTAGACAAGGAGCGCCACAGGGAGAATGTCACAGGTATTTGAGAAAGGTTAGACAGAGAAGAGAGCATGTTGCTTTCAGGCACGCCATTCATCATCACTATCACACCAGGCAGTCACAGAGGGCTGCCATGTGTCTGTGCGTATTTATGTAGTACATGTGAATATGCTTATAGATTGGCGTTGATGTATGTGTGACATGTTGTGTGTGCAAATGTGTGTATAAGTGCATGTTTCCCATGTGTCTTTGTGTGCAAATGAGCATCATCCTTTATGTATCTGCCTTATACTGTAGTCATAGTTTAAAGATAACCCTGGCTGTAAATGGCAACTCATCATGGTCTTAACATCACTTCTTATCTGAATTTACATCATTCTGACATTCTTTGTAAGACAGCAGCAGAAACATACTACATTTACACTAGCTGAGAGGCATCTTGTGTGTTTTTGTATATTTTGAAGACAGCTGTGTTTTTCACTTGCAAGGATCCACATGGACAATTCATGATTAACACAAGTACCATGACGAAACTGCACAACAAACGCAGTGTGACATCCACCTCGGTTGACTCAAAAGTTTGTGTTACAACACATTAGGGGAGTTTGTGAAATATTGGCATTCACGCTGTAAACTTTGCCCACTCCCAAGAGTCAATAAATCCTCCTGTCACAGCCTCCAGCTTTCAGGTGGGGGAGAGAAATGACTACATTTTGAAGCCAGTCATTCACCTTCAGCAAAGTTGAAGCGTTTAACGGTGCCACGGTTTAGATCACAGCCATTACAGGGTACATGTTTTTGTGTCGAGCACTGCATCAGTATCAGCCAAATTGTACACAGCTTCTTCATCAAGTCTGTGTAAGCATGTGGAGGTAAAGTACTCTCTCATGCAAGAAAGATATCAACCTTCTTCACCTTGCAATAAAACAAAGCTGCCAAGCTGCCCTTTTAAAGTTAATGGGCCAGTAATATGATGCTAAATTTGACAGAGCTGATTTGCATAGAGTGGGATTGTGCAAATTTTATTGGAATATTTACAAAATTGTTGTATTTGGTTACACAAGAATATTGATCTGGTGACTTAAGGGCCAAATAATGTGTAACCTCCCGTTTTGTTTCAGTATTGGTACGTCCTGGTTAACAACTAAAATCTTTCTAATCACATTTTTTTGCTACTGTCTACTTATACTCAAATTGTAGACATGATCACTCTGTAATTCATATTAACGTGCACTAGTATGACCATAACAGTGCGGTTATATTACAAGAATTCAGACAACACGGCTCCATTCGTCAGATGAAATGAAAAATTAAAAAAAAAAACGTGTGTCAAAGAATCCAAGCATGTGAAAGGACATCTTGGTAAGAAGATAATGACAGCCGGCGAGGTCCATTTTGAGGACTAATCTTTGTTCCTCAAATCAAACATAAAAAGGCAATTCTCTGTGTTAATGAGCTCAATCGCTCTTCCTAAAAGCTTCAATAATTCATTTGCTCCCGGATCGTCAGACATTCATAATGAATAACATCCACAGTGAATTATTTACACAGTCATCCTTCGTGGCACAACTTACTGACTGACACTGAGTCACTGACTGTGTCTGATGGGCGGTGGGAAGGTCGTGTGCAAGCGCGCATGGGGGCGTGTGTGTGTCGGTGGTGTGAATATGTGCCTTTCCAGCTGAGATTTGACTCTATAATGGGTTCACGACTAAGCAGTAGTATTGATATCCAATGAGCAGAGGAACACTACAACTACTGCTAATTATAACAGTTAGCGTGTAGTGCCAGCTCCCCCATCAGTGCACTGGAGGAACATACAGTGTACAGTGTCAACCCATTAGTGATGTGAAATCTGGACCTGTACTCTGTAATCACTATCTGTCATTTGAAATGAATGAAAATAAACAACTCATGACTAACACAAATATTATGATCCAATCAAAGTTCATGCACCTTGTTCTTACAACAAGGTAGGGCTGTTTGTGAAATACTGGCATTCTAGTTACGCCTTGCAAATCTTGGCTTGTGACAATAAATTGGGTCACTGCTGTAAACTTTGCCCGCTCCCCAGAGGTAAGTCAATATATCCACCTGTCACTGCTTTCAGCCTTCAGTTTACGGAGAGGAACTATAATCCACCCGCCATGGCAATACGAGGAACACTGATTTATCTGTGCTCAGTGGCAGGTAATTTTATTATAACATCAAAGTATTAAAAGTAGGAGAGGGGAAAACAAAGCGAGTGTGTGGCTTGTAAATACTACATGCAAAGATATAAAGCAGTATATGCACATGGATCTGTTTGCTTCCTTGCAGTCTTGTTCACTGCAGCTCAGGATGAGAGCACGTCAAACAACTGCAGCTCAAACACTCAGCTATATGAGCATCTCTCAGATAACCTAAAGGTACGGTAGGTTGGTCTGTCCTGCATGTGCAGCTACAGGAACAGACACACCCGAACGCGGCTCACACTCTGTCTACCAAAAAACTCTTCCAGAATGTATAACTTATGTATCTTTGAACCAACTCATGATGAGGTGTTTAAATTCCTGTAATCTGTGATGTGCTTTGCCTGTCATGCTCTCTGAGGGGAGACATGGTTGAAAAGAGAGTGGGGTTGCAAGCATTTAGAGTGAAGTGTTGTGTCTGTTGTCGACCAACAGGAGGCAGCAAAGTGTCATGAAGCCGTGTTCTCTCAGTGGAGCTCAGATCAGCTAGGTGCACTGGCACTGTCCTTGAGGGATCTCACTGACACCCTGCACACACACCAGCTGAGAGGTAGGAGGAACAGCCTGAGATGGTGGTGGCAGCAGCGGTGGTTCTTGTGTGTGTGTGTGTGTGTGTGTGTGTGTATGCAGTGGATAAGGGAGTAAATGCTGTATTTTCTGATACCAACCACTAAGCTGCTGATACAACAACTGGCACAGTATTTCTTTATTTTGGCTTGTGTTTTGTCTATTTTTTTGTTTGTTTGTTTTGGGTTTTTTTTGTAATTTTCCTCTATATAGATGCATTGGGTCTTGCAAGAGGCAACGTCATTTTCCATCAGGGAAATCTGGTGCAGTGACCAGGATTTGATTCATCAAAGGACTGGGGATGCTGACTAATCCCAAGGCCTAAACAGAGAATATAAAAATACACACAAGGTTAAATGTTTAATTCTTTTTATTTATTGCCAACAGCTTGCCATGGAGAGCCCAAAACATGCCCTAGGCCAGAGGTGCCCAGCAATGGAGGGCTGGCCTGTGTCACTGTCAACAGCACACGCTACTGCAAACCAATGTGCAATCATGTATGTGATATAAATAAATTGCAAAAAAATATGCTTTTCTAAAAATGGGCTTGCACGTACAAGCAACTTTTATGTTCAGTTTTGTCCGAAAATAGATAGGCCTAATCTGATAACTGATTATGAGTTCATT
This sequence comes from Myripristis jacobus, assembly GCA_900302555.1. Taxonomy (NCBI): domain Eukaryota; kingdom Metazoa; phylum Chordata; class Actinopteri; order Holocentriformes; family Holocentridae; genus Myripristis; species Myripristis jacobus. The sequence goes on from OMLB01055696.1 coordinate 8,655, forward strand.
TTGTTTCCTTTCACAGGGATATGATTTTGGGTTCCTCAGGATGACGCGTTTGTTCGAGGAATGCAGTGATAGGACATGGACCACCCAGTATATAGGAGGAAACAATCTGGCTGTGTGCAATAGTAAGGCTCCATTTTATCTACTGGAATAACAATTTGTCTGTACTGCATGACTGCTGCTCAGAACAGGATCTAGTTTGGTACTTTTATTTTGCATTTTCTTCAATTTTATTAATTTGGACAGGGCCTTAAGTTATTTGTAAAAAGCATCTCACTGTAAATCACTGTGCCATGGTATTTTACTATGGACATGAGGTTGAATTTGGCCCTCTCTCCTCTCCTAGAATCACCTATTGCAATTTCTGGAGGAAAAACGGCATATTTCCCAAAAGCTCAGGACTGCTCAACAACCCTGGGCAATAGTGAACTGAAGACCAAGATACTTGATGACTTTATCTCTGAGCTGAGGAAAGATGGCAAGGATGGAGAGGCACAGCACACCTGTCTTGTGTGTGGATGATCACAACGCAGTGATGCACAGACCAAAATGTCATCAATTTGTTGGTGCTCGCTGTGAAATTAAACTTTGCAAGTTGTTAAAAAACTGTTTTCATTTGTTGGCATCTGTGTGTATTGTATAAGCTGTCACTTAAGTCAGTGCATCAAGTCGTGCTACAAAACGATTTCCCTTTACTGTAATGCAGCCTTTCAAACCAGGAAAAGACAACCTATATGTCATATCACAACATTATGATATCCAAAAAGTCTTAAGTCTTATATGACAGTATCAATATAATACAGATATACTGCCCAGCTCTATGCAGGGATCTGTTGTATTCTCAGATTTTATGTTACAGTGCTCTTACAGTTAAACGCACTCACTCTTTTAGATGTTTCATGGGTTAGTCTGGATGACAGTGGCAGTTATGATGAGGTTAACCACTTAGCCAAATGGGCTGTGCTCTGTACATCCGACTCTGTTTCTGACAACAAATCCAAAGGTAGCACACCGAGGTCAAGGTCAGAGAGTCAAATGGATTGCAGGAGCTCACTTTGCTATTGACATTCCAAATCATTCTATTAGTGGTCACTCTAATCAGAGAGAAATGACCCACAAACGTATCCTGTACGACCACAGACCCTGTAATCATCAATTAGTGAAATGACTATTTGTAGACTGAGGGGTTACCAGAGCTGAGTTGTAATGTCACAGACTTGCCACTGGGTGGCAGCAGTTAAAAAAACATGAGCTGGCAAACAGAATTTCCTTCTATATTCCTTTATGGCCATTGCTTTGCCACAAAATACACACTTGAACTTTACAGAATCTTTGATAATGTGATGAAACTTTTGTCGAGGAACTTCTGGGAACCTGAAACATTCCTAATGTTAACTGGCAGGCTTAGGGCCTGAAGAGACAGGGTACATTTATGATGAATAAATAAAGTTGGTAAGGAATATTTTTAGAGTTTACAATTTATTACATGTGTCTAGTTTAATCTACGTATATACCTGTATAATGAAAATACACAACACACTAACTGATTATGCAGCTGCAGGAACCACAAAATGCTCAAATGCAATAAGACATTTTTTTTATATTTATAATAACAGTTAAATGCTTTCGTTTAACTTAATCTCTTAGTCACATGCAGGTGATACAGCAATGTCACCAAGTCTATGAGAGGTCAGTATAAAGATGCAGTCCATAGCAATGATAGATATGAAATGGTAATAATAAATAAAATATGTAAGCTAACAATTAACAATTTAGAGACCATCTGGATGGAGGCAGCCTAAACTTTTATGATGAACTTTGAAAAGAATTAATCTAATAAATAAGCAAAATTCAGATTTAATATTGTCTTTCATGTGCAACTCTCCAGTAACCATTTGCATCTCTAAACATCTGCATGTGTGTAGTAACTTTTTGGTTAAACTAAACAAACCAAAAAAACAAACAAACAAATAAATACATATTTTCCTACATTCTGTCTAGTCAAGACAGATCTCTGAGTAATTTCATATAGACTAATCCAAGTAAGCTCTGTCAGAATACACAGATTTCCTTAAATTACTTAAGGACTGTGGGGGAAAAAAAGTGTGTTGTTACCAGAGGTCTTAGCTGCATTGCCCCACACTGTTTGCACTGGTCTCCCTTTGTGGAGTACAGCAGAAGTGTATGATGCCGTTCTCTATGGTCTGTACTGACTGAGGTTATCGACACAATGGAATCTGCTCCCTCTTTTTCATGCTACCATTCAAAGTAAAATTAAAGAACAAACTATGCTAACACCAAGGCGTAAGTTATTCTCTGGACAAACATAAAGCACTTGGATCGTGGTTCATCTATCTCCTTCTCTTTCTTTCTGTCTACCTCTTTCTAAACATAGATACATGTGTTTTTTTTCTCCTGCTCTGTGCACAAAGAATGAACATTAAGAAGAACAACCTAATATTAGCGCTAGCGTAGAGGCACTTAACATTCAAAGCTAAAGTGAAAATTAGATAATCTCTGTAATTTTCAGTAACCAATATCATCACTGTGTAAATCTCGCCTACTGCTGCTGGCTGCCCTGGCGGTTGTCCAGTTTCTACAAAAACAACAGTGTACCATTACCACATGTGAGCCTACATGAATATACTACATGATGGGATTGAACACAAATAAGATTTGAACTTATCTTATATAGTAAGACATTCTGAGTATCATTACAGTGTAAAATGACTAAATGCTGTGTTTCACCACATCTGCTAAAATGTAATAGAAACATAGCATTTTTTAGTGTTCACAGGCCAGTAACTCCAAGACACTAGCTCATATGTGTGGGTGTTGTTTCTGTACTGATTAAACACTGTCTAAATTAAAATACCGTTGTTTAGGCTGCAAAAACTTACTGACTGCAGGAACTGTATTTCTGAGCTGAGGGCTTCTCGCAGAAGCTCTTGCTCTCCCTCCTTATGCATTTCAAGCTCCTTCTTCAGTCTAGGAAACAAATGAAACCAGTGTCAGTCACTGACAATGTAATTGCAAACCTATGAAAGGGCCAGCTTACAGCAAAGAGAAGCTTCTGCATCTTTGGTCTTACATATTAAGTTCAAATTAAACTCTTTTTTTCTCTTATTTTTCAGTATCACCACATTTAGTTACCCTGATTTGTTTTAAATCTAAACCTGGCCCATAGCTTTTGTTAAGTTTTTGTTCCTGGCAAAATAACACTACCATAGAACAATGTTAGTAGACTGTTTGGAGGAATAAATGTTACACAAGCTTACCCTGCACAATAAAGGTGTGGACTCTTGTCACTTTTGTGGACATCCTTAACGTTCTATTAGCACTTTTGGTTAAAATAACCTCTTTATAAATATAATTATGGCAACGTCTTCTGTGCAAATGCAAAAATGAAAGCATGTATGTAATAAATAATGGTATAATGCCATGCGTGCTGCATGTCCCCAATAAAGATCACACAGCTGTAAAATATGTTTGGAAGTATGAAAAGTGATGTATTCAAATTTTATGGTAACTTCTACTTAAAAGTGGCAACAACAGTGGAATTAGTTTCTCTGTGCCGAAGCATGCATTGTATTAAAGTAATTATTTTTGTCTATTAAAACTCTCTTATAGTAGCATAGATGGGTGGCTGTGACTTTTTGATTTGTGAAGATAAATGCAGCATTTTTATACATTTGTTTTGATAGTATTTACTGTTCAGCTTTGTACCTCAATTTAATATCAGCTTCTAATAAAAGCAAGGAAATGTTTGTTGTTGAGGCATATAGATGCCTGGGCCATGATCTAAGCGTAATGGTAGGTGTCTAAAGGATCTATACGGAGCTACATGTGAATCCAAGATAAGCTGAGTCTTTCTTTCTTTTATTGGAAAGTAATGAAACAATAAAGCAACCAAGCTAAAATTGCATTTTCACAGTTTGAAAACCAACAGCGGTGTTTCTTAACTTTGTACTCTTCTGTGGAACTTACAAATTGTGTTTTTGAGGCAAAAAAGACTGCTTTTCAAACACAACAGTTTGATGCTTCGAGCAGCAAGACACTAACACTGAGAATTGGCTTTCTAAGAAAATATGTGTAACTGATTTCACTTTTCCTATGGTAATGTCTGTAAATGACTCCTCAGAATTTATTTAGCTGCAATATAGCAATGAGGAAAATCCTTCACAAAGTTATCTTTCAGCATCATTAATGCATTCATCACAGAAAAGCCTCTCACAAATGACTGCCAAATAGATAGCTCAAAAAAAAAGAGAGAAAAAAAAAGAAAAAAAAAACTAGTTACAAAAGGACTCCTGCATCATTATGCTTTGCAGTCTCAGGCATCTTAACATTTCTGTGGTGATACAACTTTTGTTTCACATACACTAGTGTGACGGTGAATCACCCACACCAGAAGCCACCCCATGTTTTGCACACTGAACACTTTTTAAAAGGCCGTAGCACTCATTCAAATTGACATGCATTCAATTTCCGACAATCAATAAGTAGAGAGTTAAATATGTGTTTTAAAGGGAGGCCTGCAATGACTGAAGACAGGATTGATGGTTTCAGTTCAGGATTGATGATCATACGGATGACGGAGAGGAGCCTCCTCCCCCCTCTCTTCCTCTCCTCCAAAGCCACATCCTCAGCACTTCTGAGGCTAATCAACCGAGGGGTAATGAAGGACCTATGTGTAACAACGCTGACGGATGAACAGCACATGCTAACCACACTCATGATTTAAGGCAATGCAAGCAGAGGGAGGGAAATGTATAAAGACAGAGAGGTGGAAAGCAAAGGGTGGAAGATAATGGCTAAGTAAAATGCAGAGAAAATATAGTGCTTTTACAAGAACTGAGTGAGGAGGAAATACAGAAAAATGTGATTAAAAATTAAAAAAAACATCATGTGGAACCTTTGAGGGTTTGGTGTGTACTTCATACATATAACTATAGTAGAGTAGGGGTCATTAACCAAAGTAGTGGCATCAGCAATAACAACGACCCTTCCTTCCTGGAACGCTATTGATCTTCAGTCTTTAATTACATAAAGGAACTATCTTTGTGAAGAAGCATGCTATACAACAAGGTGGGGTAACACTCAGACACCACTGATGTTTCGAAAAACAGGAGCTCAGCCCTGAACACAAGTGATCTAAACAAGTGTTTGCTTTTAGAAAAAATTTACCCATTTCTTTAGTTGATCCATCTTAAATTAAAATTCATGTTAGCATTATCTCTGGTTCACTTATGGTTCTGGTTCTGGTTCACGTCTGGTTCACTTATTTTTTTAAGTTATTGTGGTGTTGTTACTGTTATTGTTACTTTATTGCACCATTTCAGGAGACACGCATTCCACACTGGCTGCCTCATAACTCCAAGAGCTAATGACAATGTATTTTACAAGCTGTAATATCAAATAAGTAGTATTCATGCAGGAATATCTTACAGTGTGTTGATATAATGATGTAGACAGCAAACTACAGAAGCATAAATAACCTATTGTTGGCCAAGTTTGACGGGATGCTCACTGCATACAACATTACAGATAACAAGCCTCTCAAGTATAATAGAGATCAGGACTCCCCGTGCACAGCCAGAATTAACAATAAGGTGCTGGTCAGTGACAGGAACATCTCAGTAAAGACAAAAATTAACCACCGCACACTGAAATGACTCAGTTGTAACTTTATTAGGAGCCAACAACGGTCTCAGGTTTGCTCAACAAAATTAAGTGGTCACAAATGCTTTTAATTTAATTTTAAACCACTGGTTTTAAAAGCTGAGTTTACAATAAAGCAATGCAGTTTTCTGAACTGATCAGACTGTTTGAATTGTCAAAACTGTCTAGTGTGTAAATATCTTATCAAAGCACTACTAGTCCTGACAATATCATCACAATATTGATATCAAAGTAGTGGGTCAAAAATATTGTGATATGTGATTTTGTCCATGTCACCCAGCCCTATGTTTAACCAAGAAAATGAGACACCACATGGATTTTTTTGCAGTTAAAGTTCTGTATGATTGTGCAAAAAAATGTGTTTACTCACTGGTAAGCAAGTTGTGTGAGCTTTCAGTGTGAACGTATAATTCACAACCCCTCATTCATTTTCCTTTACAATCTTCCCTGCATCAATCACATTAGGCTTACTTTGTTTTTTCCTACTTGTTGACTGAATGAAATATGCTACAGATCAAAGCCTTAATTAAACCAAATGGCCTTAATGCTCTGTTATTTACACTTCTAGTTTCGGACTCCAGCCAAGATAGAGAGAGAGAGAAAGAGAGAGAGAGACAGAGAGAGAGAGACACTGACAGAGAGGTGGGCTTGCGGGTCTATTCAGCACTTATCACAGTATGATTGAATTCTACTGTACATAAATAACACCTAATATATAATGGACTTGCAGGAATGCTGTGTAGTTTTGTGTTGTTACAGCACAGTTGGCGTTGTCTGTGCCAGCATGTTGTAATTTCCATTTCTATGTCCTTTTCTCAGTGAATTCAGCAATACACAAGGAAACTCAGCTATTAACAGTATCTACTGAAATGGACTGTATCCGAAAATTGGAGTCTTGTGGCTGCAGTATTGTGGACCAGATCCCGTGACAGCCTTCACAAGAGGTGTTGGGTGTGGACACACCACTGACATTTCTCCATGCAATTTCATGGACAACATCACAGCTGCTCTGACAACTATATTTAAACTGTCAGGATGCTCTGAGGAAGCCTCAGAGAAGAACTGTGGTGTCACACTTTTTACCTCTCTGTCCCCATTTGGTGTACAACTGCCCAACTGCAGACTTGGGTTCTTTTAAAGCAGGCCTCTCTACAAAGGGGCATTTTTGTGCACTACTTAGCATTGCTTTTATACTGCATGGTTGCATTTCTCCCTCTGTGTGTTCTAAATGCTTTTAATTGTTTTCTTTCCCTTGCAGCAACTGCTTTTAACAATTATGAGGAGTGTCCAGTTATGTACTATGGAAGGATGGAGAGACAAGCGTAGGCGATTTCACTGATTCTTTCCTTCTTTCTGGCTCAAGTTGTGTTAAAACATAAAACTGCCTGGTGTAATTTTTGGGTGGAATCAAAACCTGCATATGTGCAGCCACCCATGTTGTATGAGTAAACAAAGCCAACTTGAAAGTGTTTAAAAACACACACACACACACACACATTTACTATACTTTTGCATAATTTCATATAATTACAAAATAAAATTGGGACTAAATCTAGTATAGTGCCTGTCTGTATCTCCACATTTATAGCCAGACAGCTGATGATGCTCACCTCAGACAGGTGCTGTCAGTGAGAGGTTTTTGACTGACAATCAGACTCTCTGCTCTCAGATATTCTGTCACCGCTTCAGCCTCACTCAACTGGCAATCCAGGTCTGCAGTGATGAATAGCAAATTAACCACAAAATAAATTCCCTAAACAACATAGACACAGGATACTTTGCAAATTCATGCACTTTGCTGGCTGACAGAAAAGAGGAGATAACTTATGCAACACTGTTTAAATTATACAGCAGAACAGAGAGGCCACCCTTAGAACCTGGGGTGGTAGGAGAAGAAATTTGCTGGTTGTTTGTACTTGTTAAAACCATCAAGGGTAGGCCTCAAGTGCCTCGTGGATTCCACTATTTCAGTGGAAATGATTCTTGGCAACATTTTGCAGTTAACTGAAGGTGATGGCTGAAGTACAAAATATATGAATCCCTTCAAGTTTGGTTTATATTACAAACTCTATCCTAACAATCTCTATCCTTGTTCCCAGGCGTGCATGTAACTGTGTAGACTCTTTCACACTGATGAGAAATTACTGGTGTTTTTGATCTGTTTTTTTGTGCTGTCAGAATAAAATACTTTAAAAAGTTGTCTTTCCAATGTGGGATATATTCTTGTAATATGGTATGTTGCAAAGCTAGTTAAAGAGAAACTCCCATACACTGTTATGAATGTTTCCATCGAGCTCGCTGATGAACAACTAAGCTGAGCACAACACACAACCAACTTGATAACTCAGTTGAATCTTTCTGCTGGGAAAAACTATAATCATATTCCTGGTAGCTATATGTTTACTATTGCTTTCAAACAAAAAAGATTTGAAAAACACAGCAGATGATCAGTGTAAACAAATTCATGTTCATATTTCTTTCTTAACAGCAAAAACAGCGCTGACTGTGTGTGAAAGGGCATAAAATGGCAAAGTGATAGCCTGGTAAAGCCTTCTGTTGAAAAGAGGCTTGTAAAGCAGAGTGCTGCTGGAAAAGAGCACCCCAAGCTACAACACAAAAAAACCAACATCAGCCTATTGTAATACCACCCAGTTTCACTTTAATTTCCAGATTCAGCAATCAAATTCAAGCTGTGGTTTGCTTTCAGCATAACTCCTCAGCTACATCCATCATAGAAATCACCACCAGTCTTTTGTTTGGGACTGGGGAGTTACAAAAAGGCTGGCAGTATTGTATGTGCACTTTCAGCACCATGGACAGCACCAAATCGACCTGACACAAAATCACCTTTGCTACTGTAGTCCAAGCCTTGACGTTCCAGTTGCAACACTCCCCTCTCCTCCTGCATGGAGTGCATGTGGCTATTCCTGTGTCTCATGAGCTCCATCTCTGCTTGCAGAGGGACAACAAAAAGGAGAAGGAAGAGGAAAAGAGGTAGCTTTGTTACACCTCAGGCCAGACAAAAGATAATTAACAGGAAGGCTGGGTTTTATATTGAATTTATATTGACACTGCACAATGAGAGAAAACATTATCTATATTGCCAAGGCTGCAATGTGGGCTTTTTTTAAATTAATTTTTTAGAACAAGCAATCAGTGAATGGGGTTCCCTGGAGCCCAGAAACACTATATATAAAATGAGGAGACTGGTGTTCACTAACAAGTCCAAAGGGAGCTACTCCTTCTGTCTTGTAGAACTACTGAAAATGCTTCAAATCACATCAAAGTGTAATTTAAAATTAAAACTCGCTGGGCTTTAAAAATTACAGTATATTGCATCGCCATAAACCATCACAACTGCAGTTTCTGCAAAAATGATCTCTGTACGATATTTGGCCCCTGCCAAGGTGCTGGTTAAAATTGACTATGTACGAAGTACATACTGAGGAAATTTATAACTGTGCTAAGTCAGATTTTTACTTTTTTCCCTCTGTACTGTCATTTCATTTTTCTGATCCAAATAAAAAAAAAAAAAAACATGACATGCGCCCTTATTTTGTCTTCAACACTCTCAAACTTATAAGATTTTTACTTTTTTTGCTAATTATTTTACCACACACATGAATGGTGGTGTGTTCAGAACTACAGTCTCATTAGTGGAGATGAGGCCAGGTGTGCTCGAGTGTGAACTGCACAGAAATGAAATGCTACGATGAAAAGACTGAGTACTTCTAATGTTCTTTCTTCCTCCCACCCATTTGCTCACTCCATGCATGGCACATTCACTTAATAACTTAATGTTTATTTGATAGGAACAGATACATATACACTGAACATTTCATAAATATTCTGATGCCATGTATCATGCATAATATAACATGTCTCTGATAGTTAAGTCAACCACCATCAGCACATCATTATCCAACCTGCATAACGGTATCACTGACAGTGAGTGCAGAAAGCATAGATTGTTGCATTGAGACTCAGATGTTTGTGTGAAAGCTTTTGGATTTTCCCGGCATAGTTGGTGTTTTACTCAATACTAGGTCAATATTCCAAAGTCTTCCAGTTCCTTTTATTTTGCTCTCCAGACATTTTGTGAATTACAGCTCTACTCAATTTCATTGAATTTTATAATGAAACATGTCCTCTCTGATCTTCATTTCCCTAAATGCCCTACTCCTGCACATTCCATAATGTCAAATCACACAGAGTAGCACTACACTACATCAATGCTGTACTGTGTCACATATGCAGGACAGCACAATTTTTTATCGCGTACAATGTTCCTAATATTGTACATAGAAACATTGTACTGTGCTGTGCTGTTCATTTGGATTATTCAAATGACAGATAATCTGAAATGAGAAAAAAAAGCTACTTGTGCTTTATGTGGCTATTTCTATAGTTAAATAGTAACATATTTTGCCCAGTCTGATCATCATTAACTGTCCACTGCACAAGTGATTACACTACAATAGCTGTGTTTTATCACCTCTGTTTAGTTGTTGCACCTTCTTCTCTAGCTCCAGAATCTCAGAGTGTGTCTGGCTCTCAATCACAGTCTCTCTGTTCCCAACAAGACTGAAGTCACTGTTGAACCTCTCGATCTCCTGTAGGAACTTTTCCTCTTCTTCTTTAGACTCCCTCTTTATGGTATCCTAATATGAATTGACAGAACGTGGTAAATGCTCCAAAAGACAAATAAACACAAAAAAAACCTCTCTCTCCAAGGCAATAGATTAAAGTGATATTACGTTTTTGTACACTTTGTTTCATTTTTAGAACATATTAGCTAACACTACAGGCCACTCAAGGGACCTATGATCAAGACCACATACTTTCATTTTGACAAACAAGCCTAAAACTGAATCATGTACAGTAGAGAAACAAGATATAGTAAGCCCAGGTTTCAATAACTGTGTGCCTGAGGTCCAAAAGCTGACAAGTTAACACCCTCAATTATCAATGAGGACACAGTAAAATGCCTGAATTTTACAGACAAACAGCAGATAATGTTGGAGACTGACTGCTCCTGAAAACGTCCTACTGAAGCATAATATTATTAATATGTTAGGAGGAACTGTGGGAAAATGCGGTCATTCGGAGACTGTGTATATATAAATATATATGTGTAGATAGATAGATAGATAGATAGATAGATAGATAGATAGATAGATAGATATGCATATGTATAAGAGATTATGCATTTCAACTTCCCTTGGAATGCTCTGCCTGTTGTGGCTGCTCCAGTGTCTCTTTTTTATTGTTATTAACACATTTTACCCTTCCTTGGATGTAACAAAAATGAATGCAAGTTGGTGGTTGAAGGTTGTACTTGTTTTTGTTTGTTATCAGAACATCAGAACATCGCCATCACACTGTACAACCCTGGCCTGACAACCCCACACCCCTTTGTTCTTCTATTTATTGTGATATTATAACAGTTGCAATGATATGACTTCCACTTCTAGGGGATCAATAAAGTATTCTCTAGGTATTTATGTATCTATCTATCAATCATCATGGTATGATAGATCCTAAAACAAATACAAAGAAGACTGATAGTTCTTCTCACTCCTGTATGTCAATGTTTATTTCATTTGTTTCTGCACATTTTATACTTGTCCCATGTCTTATTTGGTGGACAGCACAAGCTTTGTTTGAATAAGTCATGCACTAAATTATGGAACTTATCTTTCAAACAGTGATGCATTCCACTAAGTGCAGTATGGTATAAGATGTAAATATTTTCTCAGACTTCAACCTACTAGACGCTCCTTGAGGTGGCTTTGCACACAGAGCAACTCCTGTATTTGTTTCAACAACTGGTCCTCATTCTTCTTCATGAGATCGTGCTGCAGTGTCATCTCTGACAGCTGCTGAGCCTGCATGGATGAAAGTAACACAGACACAGACAAAAACAGGGATATAGCAGAGATGTGTTACATAAGAGATACATTATGTCACTGAGCCCAGAGGACAAGAAATGAAATATTGTCAAAAATCACTGTATAATGTACAAGAAGATACACAAGAAGACACTATTTGGCTCGGGGACATATAACTGATAATGCTTTGCTAAAACATGTGAATTGTTGGCCTTTCCTAAAAACAACTGCTGGCTCTAAAAGGGGAGTGAAGTCAACTGAAATGACTTAGGGCGGTTTCACACCAGAGCAGTTTGGTCAACGTTAAATGGACCAGAGTTCGTTTCCTCAGATAGTCCGGTTTGTTTGGGCAGGTGCGAACACACATCAGGACTCTGGTGCGGACCAAACAAGCGAACTCTGGTCCGCCAGAAAACGTAGGTCTTGGTTCGGTTCCAAGTGAACCCTGGTGCGGTTCGTATGCAGTGTGTAAGCTCAGCGGACCAAACACAGGAAGTAACAACACACAGTGCATCTTGGATAGGACAATGAAAACAAACACGTGTTAAAATGTCTCGGGGGGAGACGTGGTCGGATGCAGATCTCAAAACTCTGTAACTTTTGCTATGAATAAACATCATGACTTCATACAATTAAACATCACACAAAATACAATGGGATTATACTGAAGCATACTGTGGGCATTTCGCTCTCAAAATATAAAAAGTTTTTTGCTAATATTCTCTCCGTTTCAGCAGAAATACATGAGATCTGATCTTAACTAGTCTTTGTCAGCCAGCCAACTTGGGCTTATCATGTTTTCTAGACATCGTGATTTCCCAAAACTGAATAAATACCACACATAGCAACACAAACTGCTTTGCTAGTTCAATCATGTTGTAACTAGAATATCCGCTGGAAAAAAATATTTTTTTCATGGACTCTCAGTCATTTTTAATCTAACAGGTGCCTTGACAGCGACTCACCAACACAACTGGTCTTTATCTACAACCAATTTATATTAACAGTTAGATTTAAATAATTTAAATATAGGCTACTGCTTTCCAGTGTCGGTGCCAGAACAAACATCTATCTTTTCATAAACTAACCGGCAGATGTTTTATTTCAGCTGGGGGGGGTGTCACTCCAATTTAATGTCAGCTCCGACAAATGTGGCTAAGCAGCAAAAGTAATAAAAGTGAGCAGTAACATTAAGGCTGAACAGAGTTATATAATCACCTTTTCAGGCTACTATCAATTTACCTCTGAAATAAAGACGACAGTTTTCACAGATGTGCTGATTTATTAAATGTTCTTTTCAATGTACAGATGCAAACAAATTGACTATTAATTAAATCAATGGCCTAGGCTTCTCATAAAGACTAAACAAATTAATAACAATTAATAGGCTAATTAATAACTGATAACATTAACACATTAATGATAAGAACAAACTGGGTGCTGAATCTGCCTCAGCAGGTACTGTCCGTGGTGCTGAATCTTCTGAGGCATTTCATTCTCTTTATTATAGCACCATAAAATTCACGGAGGATCTTGTTTAGCTCTTCTTTACTTACAGCTGAGAAATCAGCTGTTTGCCCAAGACGTTGACCGGGCCGTACTGGCTTCATTTCTTGACCTCTCCAGCTGATCCAGCTCTTCACTCGTCACTCTCGCATATCTCTCCTTTTTCTGTTGTCTTGCCTTCCTTGTTCAGCCATTTATCCAAACTTAGGTCGCCAAAGAAATCAAAATTGACAACAAAACAGTCCATTACGCAACAAAGTTGACAGCGGCTTTTGATGCGGGTTTCAGTGAAACTTTTTGTGTTGCCATGGAAACCGCAAAGACTCAGGCAATAAGATATAGGCATAGCCTAAAAGTAATATTTCAATGATGAGGTATTTTTCATTTGAGCAGGGCTAGCCTTGCTGCCATGCTAATTTGAGCACATTCTAAACGTCTGACTGACCAATCAGATTGCTCGGTTGGATCAATGTGTTGTATAATGGTTGTGCGCGCATGTAAAACATTGCTTTGCTTCAAAGCCACCAACATGAGCAGAAATTCAATTCATTTTGGGTCAGGATTCGCTTTTTTTCCCCTTGAGATTTTCTTGCATCCACGATAACCCTGAGAGATTGACTGCTTGGGGCACACCGGCCAAATTGGCCGTGAGGGGTACAATTATTATCAGGGCACTACGGCCAGAGCGAGTGGCCGTGGTATAATTCCCACCCTGGTGTGCGATCTACATGCAATTCACGAGTCTGTTTACCCTACTATGTCTCATCCCTTCATGTCAGCAACATAAACATTAAAAAAAAGAAAAAAATATATTGTGAAATAGCGATAAGAATAAAGGTTAGGGTCAGCCGTATTCATATGCTAAATGAAAAGGAGAAAAAGCATAAAGCCCAAAACGGCTAAACGTTCACCCCGCTCCATGTTTGCCGTTTCTCCGGGTCGGGAGGAAGGGAGGGATTTCCCTCCCTGTTTGTCCAATCGAGGAGCGTCCCTTTCAACCACATGACGTTGTTCATAAAGTTCGGTTCACTTCCGAAAATCGGAGTGTGAATGCAGAACCGAAACTAGTGATAAATGCAACAATGTTACAATTTTCAGCCCCCCAATCAAACCGAGTCCTCTTGGTCTGGTATGAAAGCAACCTTATTTCTGGGCCCACTGTTAAGAATGTGGTTGCCTGAATTCCTTGTCCAACATGTGTACACCATTCCATCATCACTTTCTTTTTTCTTATTTAGTTTTCGTTTCTCCATTCTAGGTAATTATACACCAGAAAGGAAAGAAAACTTCCAAGTCAGATGGGATGGTAAATGCATGAGGGAGGCTTTTGTAAGTTCCCTCAGGCGTGACATTTAGTACAATTGACTGTCTGTGACTCAAGCTGTCAAAAAGTGAGTTTATTGTTTCTTATATAGAAGGAGGAGGAGCTCTTAAGTTTCAGAGCTGAATAGTTGTACCGTTTATGAGAGCTGTCTTAAGATAATTACAGCATTCAAAAAGGGGAAAAAAACACAATGTGGGAGTTTTTTTCTTAAGTGGATATATGTGTTAAAAACACAATGTGACTAGTTAAGCTCATAGCACATCTCAGGTAGAACTCGGCATATTCACAAAAGCTGTCACTCACAAGTTGTACGTCCTTTAGTTGTTTTAGTTTTAGATTTGAGAGATCAATTCTAAATCACTACCTACCAGTATAACAAAAATGATTCATAATGTCATGGTAAAAGCAAAACAAGATAAGCTATCCCTGTCTCATGTTTTGAAGCAGTTAATATTTAAACAAATACCATACTGTGATCAGCCACCTTTGTAATTTGATGAAGTAATTTTCTCTTCCTATCTGTTGTTCATTTTGACAAGCACAGGACAGGCTTAGCAATATTTCTGAAAGGTTAATGAGCCTGTCTTTTGACATATCTCACACATGCTAAAAGGTTTCCCACAATAACACTAATGTTATCCGGTGGAAATTAGTCATTGATTTTACAGTCGCACTTGCAATCGATGCCCTACAGTGTTGATGAAGTGGATGAGAGATTAAGTGGTTTCATCATAAAGCAGATCACCACATCAATATGTCAATATGCACTGCTTCACCTTATGTGTTAATACCAGTCATATTTGAGTGTCACCTCAAGGTGAAACCTATGATTATTTCCTGATTCTCCTTACCTTTTACAGCAGTTAACATTACACAACATAATATAATTGCAATATCAGACAATGAAATAAAAAAAGATACATTTGATGTAATATAACTTAAGTTTATTCACTCATGACTAACACTGCTCACTTGTGTGGAAGAAACGGACTTTGTGCCTTATAGTCTGTTAATGGTAAACTAACTTTATGTCTCACACCCCTGTAACTACAGGCCTCACTCACCAGGATCCCCTTTGAACTGATGTATCCCTGTTATCAAAGGAATGTTTCACATGACCTTCAACCAAACCAGACACTGTCCTGTTCCTTAGCAACATTATCTGAGGCTACCTTCCCTTTCTCCCCTCTTCCCTACAAAAAGCCCTATACAGTTTCACACTTTACAGAACTTGATTTTTCTGCATTTTAATGCCCTTCTCTTTATGCACATACTTAATCTGTGTTTAATTTAGGAACCGCAGACCTCCGACTTTCTTCAGCAAGGAGGAATACCCCAATACTGCAAATATACATTTTTGGACATCATTTTGTTTGAGAAAAAAAAAAAAGTAAATACAAATAAAAATGCTGAAACTGGAATGCAATTCAAAAGCAGCTTATCCAAAAGGTCAGAATTCTTACTTGTAAAGAGTTTTGAATAGACATTTGGTGGCTACTCCACTTTTCAATTTGCATCAGCCTTTTTTGTTGAGACACCTTGGCATTACATCATGTATCATTTTGTGATGAATCATCGCTTGTTCTTCTTCTCAGAAAATGTATTCATTAACTGTCATATTGGCAACAACTACAGCTGGAAATCCAAACTGTAAAGCTAACAATACCTGTGCTGCTGACCTTACCTTACCATGAAGTTCCTCAATGGTCTTTTCATACTTGTCAGTGGAGGCCTTAATCTTCTCACTGCATCTGATGATGTTCACTTTGACTGAAATGAAAATCACTTCAAGATTACTAGGGAGTAAATCTATGGCATACACAATGATGGTACATAAACCTTTGATATCATGCCGATAACAAGGAGATAAAAGCTAACTTGACTGAAATGAACTAGAGAGAAGTGTAACTTTAGGGGTGGTGGGCTGCATCACCTTCACTGACTGTAAACAAGTTCAATACCTAAACTCTTGCTAGTTATCGATAGATCTGTGCTGCTAGCCGCTAGCTTACTGACGTTGACACAACCTGCCGTTCAACTAGCAAACTTTACCTTCTTGAAATTTCTTCGTCTGCTCAGACATCTGCCGCTCAGTTAGCAGGACTTGTTGATACAGACTTTCCAAACTCATGGTAGTGCTAGACGAAAAAAAGGGTTTCTCAGCTCTAAATGAACCCAGAAATGTGCTAACGATACGGGATATTAAGCTAGCTCAGTTTTCCTCAGAAGCTAATTTATCGCGCTCAACACTTAAACGATAAACTTGAACCCCTAAGTTCACCGAGTTTAGGCGCTACCACACACAGCTTGAATGGAAACTGTATGAGAGGTGTAATAAAGTTGATATTTGACTAACAAAGCACCACCAACATCCTTCGCAGATAACCGAACAAACTTTTAAAAGGTGAAGCACGCGATTTAACAGACACCTGGGTGACGGTTGTGTGTTGATATGTTCAAGGCCTTGTTTAAAAAATAGGATTTATGACGACTAACGACTGGACACCGTGTTTTCATTTGAGAACTACCAAAATCATTACACTTGTTTTAATAATCAGTGCTTATCTGAGAGTCTAATGTTCTGCAGTGAGTATAGCCTAAAGGAGCATGGCCTGTTGTGTCTCATTGCTTGAATTTGCGTGCATGGTTATGGTATATTTATGACGATCACGGCACGACAGTCACTTCATGGGCCCTGTCCCGTCAGGCTGTTGGGAAGTCACAGTGGACATTGTGTCTCTACCACTCACTCAGCGCTGTAGACATTATCAATAACCTCAATCCAGTGCCGGGACGTGGTGATTTGTTATGTTCAATTCCCGACTTTGACCAATTTTTTTTTTGCCGACGGAGAATGCTCTTGATTCGGTGCCACGAGGCGCATTAAAGTGTGAAACGCTCGCTCATTCGTGACTTGAGGACTACATCATTCTGACAGTCATTTGCAAAATTAATACTACATATTGATTGAGACTTTTCATAAATCACCTGACTGATGCTGCTACCCCCCCCGCCCTCCGCCCTCCTCACTCCTCCCTTCTCCCTCCCCAAAGCCTGGCTGGCAATACGCTCCCTTTTGAGATTTTAGAAATGCTAAGTCATCATATTTTCATCATCAGACATTTTGTTTTTTTTGTCCCCCTTTTTTCCCCTCGACATGTTCTCTATAAACAGTCGTGGACACTGGCCTCTCTATAGAAGTAAATTGAGAGCCATTTTGAAGGAGGGGTGTCACTGGATTGATGGCGGCACCGCGCCTACCTAATCATGGATGGCTTCCTTTACTATCCATTGAGATTCAAAGCTATTTCCTCCCATATATGACAGAAACTGCGTGTCTCTCTCTCTCTCTCTCTCTCTCTTTTCTAATGTGCTCACTAAGGTTGATTTACTGCGGTCGATGCCAACATTCTTCATTGATTCAGCCCACAGTCAATGGTTTTAATGCAGAGAGAGGCTCATTGACATAGTCTGGTCCCATGTATTTAGCCAAGTGGATTAGCCACTGAATAGACCATAGGCAATCAATGGGCTATTCCATGACTTACACTTCGCTCCATGTATCTTCCTGTTATTTCAGTCATGTGTTCACAGATTTGCTGAATCCCTTTTCATTTGCTCAGTCGGAGCTCTTGAGAACGTCACACTCAGCTAATATGAATTCTGAGGATTGTTTGTGTGACATTACATGATGATTTGTTTGGAAATAATAAATATTAAAATGGCTTCAAACCGTGGCCTGTCATTTCTCTCACCAGTGTTGGCCCACTACTGTCATATGACCAATAGATGGCGACATTCACTTGCGTCCTACTCTGTCTGCACTGTGGATTGAGGGTAGGATTTACAAGAGCGCAGCGTAGCCAGGCCAGTCCCCAAATACCAAACAACAACAACAACAACTCTATATTTTGTCCAGACCTAAATTCTATGTAAATGTTATTCCGGGGGCCTTGAAGTGACCCTCCCCTCTCCCTTCTCAAATGCATATTGTGTTCCCTAGCCTCTTCACAGATGGCATCTATTGCATGTCTTTTCTCAAACTTGAAAAATGGAATTAATGTGTTAATAACAAACCGGCGGAGCAGCACGCAAGCTTGAAATTTAATTTATAGGATTGTGTATAGTGCGTGACTGTGAAAGATGAAATGCGGGCTATTCACTCATAACTCGTCTGAACTGGAGATGACAATCTAACAAAATAACTGGCAACATATGCTCCACATTCGACAGTACAAAAAAGAGCACACGCTCAAAAAAGTCGCTGCCCCCTCCCTAGAAGAAGTTGCTGCTGAAATTTAAACCCAGCCCACACACATCCAGGGGCGAGGGGGGGTTGCATTCATTTCATATCTTAAATGCAGACATATGCCCTCTGGTCTCATGTAGTTATCAACCCGGAGCGAGCGGCCACAGAGAAATTGATCGTATATAGCCGGAAACTGATCAAGCGACTTTTTAAAGTTTGGTGTTTGGAAGGGTGACTGGATATTCCAATAGGCATATAAAACTACATAGAGACTTTATGCCTGCGCTACTCATTAGCGAGTCCATGACTGCCCTTTGAAGTTATTATCATCACTATAATATTCCTATAGGAGCTTGCTGTGTGTCTGAGGAACTCGATAACAAGTTATAGTGACCTGATCTTACTTCATACAAGACGACTCCATTTCTTATTATCCAGTTGCCGCTGTAATAATGAGTTTACATTTTGCTGTGATGTGTGTATCTTAAAGTAGGCTATTCTTCCTGTTACAGAATTTGGCCTACTGTACTTTTTCGAGCGAGGGAAGCTGGGACTCTCGTCTTGCTGAATGCGCTAGACGCTCTAGACAGCAGTGGGGCTCCAGTTGGCTGTATGCGCTCAGACGCACAGACGCAAGCATCCCAGTGGCTGGAGTTGGAGGACACTCGCCCGTTTTGCTTTCACCGCTGCTCTGATCCCCCCCGTCTTTGTCTCCTTGCTGTGATAACACGCAGGAAAAGAAAACTCCTTTTTTGAAGAAAAAAAAGATACTTGATCGTACATCAAGGCAGACTGTGGCAGAATTGGGGTCGGACACTTTTGGAGGTGGAATATTTCTCGCATGAGGCGAGCTGGATCTCTCCTGCACAGCGGAGCGCGCACAGCCCCGGCGTTTTTCAATGGATTTCAATACAGTGGAAGTACCCTGGGAATTAAACTACTGTTAAGTCGCTGTTGAATCGCAAATTTAGTTCCAACAAGGCTTTATGTCTCACATGGACAGAAAGACGATGATCCTCGCAGCTTTCTATGTCGTTCTGCCTCTTTTAGGTAAGTTTCTCTTGGTGTAATGCCCCCACCGCTGCTTGAATGATCATTTATTAACTCCATAGCCGCTCATAATGTAATAATTTGGTGTAAACTGTAAACTCTATTAATACAGAGTCCGTGAAACAGCGGCAGTGGCCGCTCGCTGAGAGATGGGATAGTCCAAACTGCTCCAGAGAGAAAAAGTCAATCAGGGGCTCTCGCTGCCTAATCAAACAATAGTGAACGCGTAGGCAAATAAAAGGAATAATTTTACATTCAAGGCAAACAGCTTCGATTGAGGGTTCTATAGGCTGCTGAAAGTACCGCGAACTTTCCAGTGGACTAGCTGCATGGAAACGAAAAAATCATGTAGAATCAAATCATGCTTTTCCAAACTGGTCAGGTTACCTACACTGTGAAATGCATCGATGCTTTTCTGGCGACCATGGCATGTTTTGTCATGCTGTTGTCACTGCGTAAGACTCCGATCCTTAGTATTTTAATCCCTAAAAGCAGCTTGTGCTTCAAAGTGCTTCATCTCTGAGTATTACTATGAACAAATAAAAAAAACCTTGTTATAATAATAATAATGATAATAATAATAATAATAACAATCATCGTCATCATCATCATCATCATCATTATTATTATTATTATTATTATTATTATTATCATTGCTACTTCTGCTATTACTGCTACTATTACTACTACTACTACTACTACATTGTTATCTTCATACTATCACCGTGTTATTCCCAGATGTGTTGTCTTATGCCGAGGAGAACCTGCTGCCTGGGTCCAACCGGCTGGACTGTGTGAAGGCCAGTGAACAGTGCCTGAAAGAGCAGGCGTGCAGCACCAAGTACCGGACCATGAGGCAGTGCGTGGCCGGGGGCAAGGAGAGCAACTTCAGCATGGTGGCCGGCCTGGAGGCCAAGGACGAGTGCCGGAGCGCCATGGACGCGCTCAAACAGAGTCCCCTGTACAACTGCCGGTGTAAAAGGGGCATGAAGAAAGAGAAGAACTGTCTGCGCATTTACTGGGGGATCTATCAGACATTACAAGGTTGGCTGCATTTTATGTGCGGTTCTTTTTTCTAAGTGAGTTAGTGTCAGAGTGTACCTTTTCTTGTCAACAGATCACCCCCTCCACTCCACTTCATGTGAGAACATTTTTGATATGCTATGATTTAATTAGGAATTACATAACATAGGCTGTATGTTTTAGCAAGAGGGTGATAACAGTGAAAAGGGTGAAATTATATTAAAATGGTCAGTCTTAATCATTTTCAAATTATAGGCCTCTAAACGTTATGGCAGCTGAATAGAAAAGAAAAGCAATAATTAATGCTTATTTTTTGCAGATGACCCCCTAAACCACCCTTAAGCACTCCTTAGGTGCCTCCGGAGTGTGGGCTGATTTGGAAAATGCACTAGTGCACAGATTTGCCCAAGTTTTTTTGATTAGCTTTTGATGTGAAAGCGTGATGATCAGCTGTTGCATTGAGAGGCCACTAAGTAATCACACCCCTTCCCACTCTCCTCGCTCTTATGACCTTTCCAAGCCCCGCTTCCACACCCACACACACGCAAAACCATAAAACTACAAAAGTAGCACAAGTAGATACTTTTTGTCCTCCTAAATCACTTCCCTTGAGGGTAATGGGGCGTGAAGCCCCACAGCGCTAGCAGTGGTATCTTAAAGTGTTGATCATAGCAGGGGGGCTTTTAGTCCCTAAACTGACTCCAGACCCATTTCCAATGAGTCCGCCTCCAGTTGCGCAACACAGCTGACCAACCTGCCCAATCAAGCGTGTGGCTGTGTGCCACCATGGATATCGACTGACCCAAATAACCCATGTCACATGCAGGCCAATGTGAGGGGGATAGCATAATAAACAAAGAAGGGGGGAGGGAGGTCAACAATGACTGAATGAGCTTGTTTGGGTCTGTCTATCCACGTATCAATCTTATGTATCTATCTGCTCTCAACCTCTTGTAATATTCCCTCCAGGTAATGATTTCTTGGAGGACTCTCCGTATGAGCCTGTGAACAGCCGTCTATCTGATATCTTCCGCCTGGCTCCAATCATAGGTAAGGACAAATGCTTCCAGCACAAAGCAGCTTTTTGAGTGTTTTGTTTGGTCACCTACCTATCCCTGTCAAGTTACGGTTAAGCTCTTATATAAGTCCAAGCTGTGCATGCATCTCAGTGAAGGTTATCTGTACGTCAAGTATTTATCCTCCCTCATATGCTCCTTTCTCTTTCCCCCCTCGTTCTCACCTCAACAATATTGCATGCCAGCTGGAAGTGACCTTGCATGGGGAGCTATAGTTCTGAGCTCACACTGTGTGCAGAGTGGAGTCTTGTCAAGCAGTGGACAAATGACTCATTCAAATGGAGAGAGGCCTTTGTTGCTGCTGGTGTTATTTAGCTCTGGTTGTGGGCAGTTTCCTGTGGTGAACGGCTCTATTTGAATCCATTTGCCAGAGGCCTGCTGAAAGTGACTATGAGTTAGAGTGAGCAGGCCTGTGAGTAAAGGCCAGAACGTGGGAGAGGATGACGCGGGGCATTTTTGTGTTGCAACTCAGTGGGAGAGCAATGTCGCCAGCGGCCTGTAGATGGCGATGTGATTCCCTTATTCACGACTGCACAGGTGCTGCCTGGTCCCACAGTGAGGCTGTTGTATGTGTTTGAGGGCCTGACGTGTGAATGCGGCGCCATCGTGTAACTGCTGAGTTTTTCATTATTACACTGAAGGTGATGAATGCCATGTCAAATCAAAGAAACATGCTCTACCCCCACACGTTAAAAGAACAAGGAGTCATATTTTGACCCTCTCTATTGCGAGGTGCCTTTTCTTTCCATCCCATCAGCAATTTTATCTCACAATAGACTGAATTGGCTTGAACCAGTGTTGCTCATATGATAGGCACAGGGATCCTAATGTGGGCTGTGAGATATTCTGAGGGGGATGTGGATTAGGTCTTGAATTCATGGCCAGGGTAGAATTTGGGCCTGTGGGAACAGCAGCTAAGAACCTGTGTGCTTCTTTAAGGCCTATTGTCTCTTTACTCTCCATAGCTAAAAAGGTAAACTGATTACGTCAAAAAA
>OMLB01055696.1:36175-51176 GCA_900302555.1 Myripristis jacobus
CCTCTTCTTCTTCTTGTCCTCCTCCTCCTTCTTCTCATCCTCCTTCCCCTTCTCAGTCTCCCCCTTCTCCTTCTTCTTCTTTTTCTTCTTGTCCTCCCCCTTCACCTCTTTCTCCTCCTCCTTCTTCTTCTTGTCCTCTTCCTTCTCCTCCTTCTTCTTCTCATCCTCCTCCTTCTCCTCATCCTCCTCCTTCTTCTTCTTCTTCATCTGTTTGTCCACAGTTTAAATTGCTAAGAGTATATGAATACTCAGTGACATTTAATTGCCCCATCATCATCTTGACCTACAACTGTAGATATCTGTGATAGCGTTTGGTTTTGATTTCCAATAGAGCATCAAAAAGACGTGAGCTATGCTTCACTTTAAAGCTATCTCTAAATGTAGGGCAACAGATTACTTAAAAAAAAAAAAAAGAAGTTTTAGAGCATTCTGGCATACTTCCTGCGAGATTGAGCTGCATGATCGCTTTGTTTGCAGATAATGGGCCATTTTAATGTCAGCCAATTGTCATTTAGCGCGAGCACCATGCAAGGTGAGGGAAATGAAACGAGGGCAAAAAGTGACACAGAACATAATAGCCAGTCTGGGAATCAGCCAAAAGTGACTGGATGGAAATAGTTGTTGTTAAATGACGGGGTGGTGTCGGGGAAAAAATGGATAAGGACATCAAAGAATCCTGGCGGTGCGACCTATGAATAAAGATGAGTTTATATGACTATCATTTCACTGTGGCCTGTGGACCGACCTTTTACAGTCAACACTGTTTGGCATTTTTGAGATGATAATATAGCAAGCTTAAAGGTATATTGGTGGCATTTATCTTAAACTACTGTGTGTACTTTAAAGCGTTATAGTAAAAAAAAAAAAGTGGTGTTTGAGATTTAGAGGATAGCTTGAAAGATTTTTTTTTTTGAACTCATACTTTCCTCAGTCCTTTCTCCTCTATTTCTCTCCCAACTTTCCCTCGCCCTACAACATATTTTCAAGGGCAGCAATAACCTGTGCTCACATGTAACCAAATCAAAGAAAATCAAAGAGTTTATTGGCACAGTTTGTCTCAAACCTGCGAATGCTTCAGATTTTTCAAGGGTGACTCTGCAGTGATTGGATATAACCCTCTTTGGCTTACATTGCAATGTTTTCCTTGTGTATTGATGTTTATTTGGCTTCAACGCCATCCATCTCCAACTCTGTCCTCCTCCCTGTTGGCTTGTACAGCAGCTCTCTTGTAAGTGTGCTTTGTAAAATCCACATGTCTATATATCACCCACTCACCACTCATAAGCCGTAGCCCCAATACACCAAAGCTCAATATTTTGTCTCTTCCATCTGTCAAGACTTCAAACAGATCGTGTCCTCCTCCCGCCTACTACTGAAGTCAACCTTGAAGCACAGTTCAGCGATGTGTGCATGCTGTGTGCGTGCATGCCTGATATGTGTGAATCGGTGTGTGTGTGTGTGTGAAAACATCTGTAATGCGTGGCCTAGCTGACAAGCCAAGGAAGCACTTGAAATCCCCCTGTGCTGACACGCAGGGCTGAGAGGCTGTCAGCGCCGCTCAACCACTGGCTGCATGGGAACTCACTCTCATTATGAGCTGCCGGTGTTTAGAGATAAGAACGTCTATCGCTATCTCCCTCCCTTCCTTGTGCGTGTGCGTCTGCATGTGTACATTTGTGTATGTGTGTGCAAGAAAGAGAGGGAGACAGAATCCAAGAGAGCACTACACGGAGGACTTAAAGGGGCGGAAGCATATCTTTCGGAGAGTGTCCTGCTTGTTCTGTGTGATCTTGTGGTCTTTATTTACCCAGTGTCGCTTGACTGAACCCACTTGTTCTTTTTCTATAATACCCTGCCTCACACTTGAGCAGTCAAATGCTTCTATATATGGAAGTTGCCCTGCATGTCAACAATCCTCCGCTGTTTGCCACTGAGCTGTTTTGGGTCAAGTGGTTTGCTCAAGGGCACCTCGACCTCCGTTTTTCAAGAAAGGGATAGTGTTTCTCCTTCACTTTTCCCACCCAGTTTTCCCACAGGGATCCAAACCGGTGACCCCCCTCGGTCACAGACTCATTACTCCATCCTATAGCTTAGCGCTGCCCCACAGTGAGAGGGCTGAGAACCTGAGAATCCAATATTTTTCTAATAAGAAGCCGCATTGTGATGAAGTAATAAGTTGCCTGGTGAAATGGCTCTCTGGCTTTGGCATCATGCATCACTCAATGCACTTCCATTAACAGTCATCCATTTCTCTGACCTCACCAACTTACTTGTAAACTCTATGCATCATTTCCCAGCGAGCGGCTTGCTCACCTCGGTAAACTAAATGACTCATTCCCCTCCAGCAAATATCACTCAAGCTACATCAATAAGCATGATACCGTTCTGTTTCTGCATGCCAATCACAGGCCAAGCACAACTCTCAGTCTACTCTGACTCACAGCAAGTTTACATAGAAGTGATTTCTACTTCCAAATTCAATGCAAAACAAAGTAAGGAGAGATGTCTCGGCTTCTCAGAAAGGTCAGTGGTATAGCAGCGCTGTAATCACCAACTTGCCTGCCTATTTGGCCTCTACTGACGAGGATGTCGAGTAAGCATCCTTACTCCATACTCCATCCATGCATCCATCTTCCCTTGCCCGTCCACATCTGTGTCATCTGTTTGCAGTGACAAGGCAGTGCATTAGCAGCCCTCTGCTGCCTCCACACAGCCCATCCATCCCATCCTCTTACACAGGAGTTTGCACTGCTAAAGACTCCCAAATCCTCTGCCGGCATTACTGTCCCTGTGCCTCGTCTCATCTGAAGCCTAATCGATACGGCACCGTGTTAGATTGGAAACTTGAGGCTGTGTCTACAAGAATCTATTGATTTCTCTCCTCTTCCCTGTTCCCTCCTTCTTTTCCGCCCGAGCTCTTCCGTTCAGGCCGGGATCAAAGGCTTTATCCTTCAGCATGGTTTGAGGTGTACGGTTCCAGACAGAGCTCTGCCTCTCCTCTTTGGAGAGAAGGACACGGCCTGTAGGGGATTTATGTTTTCACTGACCTTGTCTCATCTCCGTACACTTGATTTTTTGCATACAGTACATGGATAATGTGAACCTTGCAGATATACAGTATACAAGCTTATTTTTATCGAAATATGGTTAAAAAGAGGTTGTTGGTTTTACCTGTTTAATGGTTTTGTTTACTTGTTGTAGGGAAGGCATATCTGTCTGTCGTTCTATCTATCTATCTATCTATCTATCTATATAGACCATGGACAACAGATCATTCTGAATGCTGTAGCCATCAGTTTGCATGGTAAAGTGGGGATTGAACCCAGTTACCCAAACCCTTAAAGCAAGTCCAAGAGAACATCTTTATCGTCCATGTCCCTGTGACTCAATGGCTTCTCTTTCATTCGAGGGCACTTCCCCTCTCCAACCATTACTTTTCCAAATCGCCGTTCCTAAGCAGGTACAAGTCAGCTGGCCCGTCCTCGCTGCTTAATTTAACACACTGTTATGGAAATGACTGCGCCAGCTGTGGACTGCTGGCAGAATCATCCTAACAGCAGCCACATCATCGGGTTGCCAGTCCTATCGCTGGCTAGCTCACCATGGGCCAAGAAAATCATTTAGTTAAAGGTGACCAGATTTGAGTCCCTCTGAGAGGTCTTTGATTGGATGTGAAGTGGAGGGGTGATTCATCATAGTTAATCAACGTGGCTGACAGCTCAAATCAGCAGGAGGGAGCGGGTGCCAGGTCTACCTCCCACTGCTGTTTTATTCTGCATGCAAATATGGACAATCGCCTTTTCAGACACACACAGACACAGGCGCAGTGAGACAGGAAGACACAAAGGTGCATCAGGCTGTACACTGGCACGAGAAAGAATGTGCACACACACATTTCATCATGCACTTCACCATATGAGCTTTATGCACTCCTCAGCTCTCCAACACATGAACAAAGGGCCAACGCAAACTTCAACACCTCCCAAAAAATGAATAAAATAGCATTTCAACAAAGTACCACTCACATTGCATGAACACAACTTATTGAAATATTGATTTCAGTTGTAATGGTCCATTTTGTTATCATTATTACTGTTATTATTACGATTATACTACTATTCCATTGATACAACTTGAAAGCGTTCACGTGTTTTGCTTATCATAACACCCGCACACGGAATCATTTGTGCTCATGAATTTGAAATCAACCAGACACAAACAGCAACACATATGGTGCGCTACTTACTTTTTCCTCACTTTTCATCGGTGCGGTCAGTTGTGTTAGGTTAAATGTTACTGGCAGCTCTGTTATTACTCTGGACCTCAGACATCAGTTGATTCTCTGCTATGTTTACTGTTGATATTTGTGGATATACTCCTGCGTTATTTCCCAGTTGGCAGTTATGTTAAATCTGACAGGATGCAAACACACCATCAGAGTGCTTGAGCAGTCTACTTTCCAACTAGCTCACGCCAGTTAATATAATACATCTAATGCTGCAGTGACTCCAGTTTTATTCCATAGATGATCAGTAAATTGCATGTAAGCAGTTCCCATTGCCGCATAAGTGCTGTTGTGTTGAAAGTGTTTAAATCACTTTTGGTTTCGCTGGTAGAGTTGCACCGGCCTTTTCCTCGAGCTGAAGGGTACGTTAAGCTCTTCAGTAAGGCAGCTGATTAAAGTCGGAACACATTCTTTTGCCGTGGCAAAAAATTAGGAAAATGAATCCCAGGTTGAAATATGACTGGATTTATCCTTTAATCACTCGGTTGTATCTTTGGCTGCTGCTGAGTCTCGATTCAAATCCTGCCTCTGCCTATTCACACATTTTACATCCTCAACTCTTCCCCTCTGTCAGCACATCCACCGGCATGACTATAATCAATAGAAACCAGTAGAAACTCAACTTTTATGCCTCAGTATTTGCTTATACGCTGCACTGTACTGTACATTTGAGTCGGAGAATTCAGGGAAGATAGTCAGAGGAGTGATTAAGTGAATCAAGGTTAACTTTGAGATGTTTTATCACATTGTGTTTCGCTTGGCTGCCTGTGGTTGGGACTGACCATTTGCAGTTATGCCAAACCCACAGCCTCGTGTTAAGCTGCTCCTCTAAGCCCACAGCAGCACACAGTCACCTCACAGGATTAACTTGCCGGGACGGCAGCTGTTGGGGGCTTTCACTTGTGTTGTTGTGTGTCTGTAGTATTTTGCGATAGGGAACCAAAAGGAGCGGGATCGGACGAAAGCTTAACTGTTGTGTTGTTTATTCGGAAACAGATGTGCAAAGTAACCATGTCTTGTACCTTGTTCGAGACTGCTGAGATATTTTGTTAAAATTTTGTTTGATCTGACTTATACTGCCTAGGCCTGTTTATCCCTCATGTATTGATTCGAAGAGACAAGAGACATTATAGCCCCATGAAAAAACTGCAAGAGGGACAATGTGAGCAAACAATTCTGTTGGGGATTGGAGATTTGGAAATAACAGACTCAGACATTTCATTGGTTCCATTCAGCTCCATTCCTGCAGCTCCATTCATGTACAGATTTTCAAGTTTCCGCTGTAAACCAGTTCCTCACCTCCAGTAGGGCATTGTGATTAAGAGCTGGTGCAGTGGGGTCCTGGCCGTTATGCATAGCTTTTAATCTGCGTGACTCTCAAACAGTAGGAATCACCTCTATGTCCTACCTCTTGTATACGTTTGCAGAAAACTTGTGCTAGTCTGGGAGGGGGAGAGCCCAAATGTCACTATTTTGAAATCATAAGGAAGTTAATTGCTACCTGGAAGTATAGCTTGGTCATATGTTCTCTCTGCTTAGTGAGCTTTGAAAGTCCCGACTGATCAATTGGAATTTACTCTCTGTCCCCTCTGATCATGTCTGTCAACACCCACAATGCATCTGATTAGAGCAGACACAATCTGTGTGTCTAACTAGCAAACATTTCTCTCTGAGGAATAACAGATTTACCCCTTTCTTCTCTCGCTTTCTCTGTCTCCCTCTCTCTCCCCGTTTGATCATGGAATGGAAGCATCCCTGAAAAGCAAACAAACAGCCCTAAACAGATAGTGTGCACGCAAACACACACACACACCAAGAGCTAAAAGCATGCATACACCCATATATACAGGCACAAAAATGCGCGTACACACACACACACACACACACACGCACACACACAAAGCAGCACTGCACAGCATCCAGCTGAGCTCTTGCTCTGTGCCAGTCTTTGCTCTCAGAGATGTTAAATGAGGGCATTGATACATAAATTTGCATTTGTTTCATCCACAACCATCCTGCTAACTAGAAATCTATAACTGTGTGCCCCCAATTTGCAAAGCAGCTTTAGACGTTCCTACTCTGCGTTTGTTTCATGTGAGGTTAGCGTGACTGCTCAATCGATCTGCTACTGCGTGTGTGTGTGTGTGTGCATCGTCTCCTCACACACAATGGGGCTAAACAGCTGTGAGTGCATCTTTGACTCAGCAGCTGGTGTAGTTTGTCAATGGGTAATCTATGTCAGCGCCACCCAAATTCATTTGTCTCGGTTAGACTTTTTATCTACTTGTTCCTCGATCGGTCTAACACTTGAAAAATTGTCCTGATATTATGGATTAGACACTGTACTCTTGTTGTTGTTGTTGTTTTTTGTCTGCTAAAAGTATAACAGACACAGATTTTCACGTTAAAAGATGACTGTAGAGCACCATAGTTAACAGGTGCATGGCCCAGCATGGCACGGTATGACCTGGGTGTCACCTATATATATTCATCGACAGGTTGCAGCACTCCATTAAAGCCGCATCACACTTACATTGAGTGAGATATTCAAACCCAAGATGTTATTATTTTACGGCTGCAGCATTGCATCCAATTAAAGATATCCATGTGTCTTGTGCATCATTTTATACACATTTCCCTATAATTCAGCAGGAAATATTTGGTATCTTTCGAAACCTCAAGATCTCCACTAGAGTTTAAACTAAAGTTCTGTGGGTTGAACAAAGCTCAGCGATGCAGTGTATATTGGCAATGTCGACCCTACAGATGGGACCGGCAGGGTTGAAGAGGTTCAGAGAGCTCCTTCAGATCGTGTCTGCTGCAAACAAGAACTATACTCCCTCAGCTATGTTATCGGGTATCAGTTCCTCCCTCCTTGCTGTTTCCTTACACTGTGGCGTTCTGAACCAGTCTTAACAGTGTCTCCTCCCCTGTAACTGCAGAATCGTCACAAACCCGCTTCCCATGTGCCCCGACTGCCTTCACCTTTGCCTACGTGCCAAATACCCAGAGCGTGACTAACCCTGTTCCCGTGTGCCCCCACTGCCTTCACCTTCGCCTACGTGCCATGAACTGAATTAACTGAATGCTCTCTTCATGATTCTGGTTTTACCTTTTCCCTCTGACCTGTGAGTATCCCCCCCTTCACCCCCCCCGACCTCCTGACCTCCCTGTGACCTTTGTGAACTTGCACCTCCTTGATGGCCGTTGGTGGTCCTGAATGAAGCGCGTTTCTTGCAGAGGGAGGGGAACCCTGGAGCAGCTCCGCGACTTCGGCTCCAGGCAGGGGGGGCGCCCAGGGCAGGGTATCCCAGGGCAGAGAGCCTGTTCTGGGTAGAGACGCCCTGGGCAGAGGGAGTCCCTCCTCCACGGAACTGCAGGATCCCAGTAGAAACAGGAGGGCTCATCCCAATTGGGCCATATTGGGTAATAAAAAGGACTCTGTGTGTGTGTGTGTGTGTGGTGTGTGTATAAATTTCACATTGTCATTGTGTTCTGATCTTATTTACAGACTTGATACACGAGACCCAGTACAATTCTGTGTCTTTAGTTGAACTTTACAATTTGTGCTGCACCGGTCATAAGGAATACGTGCGCTTACATTTTCCAAACAGATGTGGAAAAGTGTACTTTGCTTTATTTTTTGCACTTGGAGCATTTTGGTTCTTACTGCCCAAGCGTAAGTCAACTATAACTTATAAACAAAAGTCACAGCTCACAAATAGCTTGTTCACTGGGGAGTTTTTGTAACCTGTCATCCCACAAGGTTAGAGATTTCACAAACAAATCTGATTCCGGTCTTTGTGACTTGAGGGGAAAGTTTACCAAAACACAGTGAAAGATAAGTTCTATTCAGATATAGTTTCTGTGTGATTTGGCGAGGTTTCCAGTCTGCCGTAACCTTCCCTGTTTCCATTTGTTTTGTGGAGCTCAAACTGTCAAAGATGAAAAAAAAAACAAAAAACGACAGCAACAGCTCTCCCCAAAAACAATGACATGGATACCAGGCATAATCCACAGCCCTCGGGGGGATGAGGAGCCACTTCTTGCCAAAAAAACATTTGAATATTGTATCTATTTGCCTCTAATTCATACTGTGGGGGCAGATGGACACAGTTTGTAGTAAGTGGGAAAATGTCTTTTTTTTTTGGTCTTTTAGGTGAGTTTCCTGTGTTTTTTTTTTTTTTTTACCCTCCCTACTCGTTAAGGACACATTAAGAAACAGCTTAATTAGTCAGCACTGTGGCTTGCCCTCACTTCATTTTGGTATACTAAGCTTTCCAAACATGAGTAACTGCTGACCATCAGATGTCAACATTTATATGCCGATACGCATGAAGCTGTGCATTCTGGGGATTGTTTCCTGTAGTTGGTTCAGATCAGACCAGAGCACAGATCTCTTGGAAGAGACCCAGACTTCCTTTGAACTAAAGGAAATAAACCCCCCAGAGGCCGAACACACCCCTCCAAACATTCTTGTATTTCCAAGTGCTCTCCTGCATGTTTATCCATAGAGCTGGGCATTTACCTTCCCTGGTATCAGATGGACCCAGCTATAGATTCTGGTTCCCATCTGAGCGGGGTGTCTGTCTGCCTGTCGGCCTGTCTGTCTCTCTGCTTCGTCAGCTGTGTCAGGGAGGGTGCAACACGTCCTTCAGAGGAATTTTCTACAGCAGATGTGCTCTCTGTTGAAAAACCCTGGAGAAGAGAGGGAGGGATGGAGCAGGGTGGTAGAGAACGAGAGAGAGAGGGAGCCGGGAGAAGGAGAGGATATGTCATATTTTGATATTCCCACTGTGCCATTTGGGCTTACGAATTTCCATTTTAGAGGGCAGTCAATGTCTGTGACTGCTACATTAGTTTGATGACCAAAAACAGCTTATTGCTGGCTGTAAATGGTGCAGGCGAAATTGATCATTTTTGCAGCACGGCCTGCTGAAAAGTTAACTTTGTATGTCTTTGTGAATGAATGCGGTCGTTATTATGCAGTGCATTGCATTATTTCAATCATCATGCACACATGCACACACATATTTTGCAAATACACACAGATTAATCATTAGGCTAGGCTGGATTGCCATCAGCATCTCTCATGGACAAATTCATGCATGTATACACACACACACTGTACATGCACACACACACATTATTATCATAATCTCAAGCACATGTATGCATGTTCATGTGCAATTGACCACAGAAGTGCACATGCACAAACACACACACACTCACACCCTGCCAACAGGCTTACTAAAGGGCTAATTACATCAAGAGAGCTGTGAGGCTGAATTGTATGTTCTGACTTAAGTATGAGGCATTTCACACGGACTCGGTTTCTTTGCCTTGTTTCACTCACTTGCTGTCTTGCATCTCTCCGTCTCTTGTTTACGGCTCTGTTTTTCTCTCACACACTCTTTCAGCATTCATCCATTCAAAACATCATATGGCGTACGACATGAAAAAAAAAAAAAAAAAGCAGGGATGTACGCTCCTGACATACGGGCGTGCCCAAGAGGAAGGCAGCAGATGTGTATGACTCAAAATCCCCTCCCATTTCACTATGTGAACTTATGGCTTGTAGCAAGGCACAGACACTTTGAAAGTGGAGGGCAGTTCATGTTCAGCAAGATGTAAATGGAATTCATTTGAATGCTGCGTGTAGTAGAGCAGTGTAATATTCTCCAGCATGGGCACAGAAGCTTTTTCTCCACAATATTATTTTGAAAAAGCATCTACGGGAGATGTTTATGTATAGTTTGATATGTCGCCATGCCACTCTCAGCCTGTCCCATCCAAGTGTTTCTGCAACAGTCTGCATTATGTGGAGGTGTGCATGTCTGCATGGATATGTGTGGGTGTGTTAGTCTAGCAAGTATGTGTGTGTGTCAGAGTGGGAGAGACAGAGGAAGTGTGTGTGTGTGTATCCTCAGGGATGCTAGCGTTCAGATTAATTAAAAACTTCAATCCCTCTGTTCTCTGAGAGGAATATGGATGCTGCCGAGGGCTTACTGTAAATAATGTTTCTCCAAAATTGTTATTAAAGCAGATTCATTGTCACAGGTAATTATAGCCATTTAAGGTGCCACAGTGTGGATTTGTATGTAAATGGACCTCTTGCATTGTCTACTGTAAACATGTGTGTCATTGTTCCCAGTTAAAACTGAAGCAGAAATCCTAACAGGGCATCTGACAAAGACCACTTGTGCTTTCAAGTCATTTTTTTTAATTGTTAGGCAGTGTCCTTTGTTGCTCTCTTTCATACGGTGAAGGCAAAAGCACATGCCAAAGGTGTTATGTGACCTACCATGAACAAATGGCACAGCCCCCAAATCTCAAATAGTCCGATGTTTTTTTAGTGCTTCAGTGATTCATGAAAATGAATAGCCACAAAGGCAAAAACATATCTATCAAGTTGAGATAAAAAAAACAAACATTGCTACAGGGAGAGCAGCTGGGCATATAGCCCTGAGCGGATCCAGTGGTTGTGCCATCAAACATTATGATAAAAGAGGATGTTACATACAGATACGAGCAAGAGTATGTCCTTCATGTCACGGCAATGTCAGGCTCACTGGAAAACTGTCAGATCAGGGCTCAGACTCGTGTTGCACCTCAGTGAAGAGCCTGTGACATGCAGTTCATTTGGCCTCTTTAATTATAAATGAAGTCTGATTTTCCTTTAAATTTAGCCACAAAGTAGCTTCAAAGTTTGAGCGCCCAAACCACCCACACACCCCCTTTTTCCACCGCTATATAATAAGACAACCCTTATAAAGGATTTATGAATGGTTTATGATTATGCTCTTAATTAGGTCGTAAACACTTTATTAATCATTCATAAATAATTATAATCATGTCAACACATTTTTCATACATTGGTGCAGGCTCGGTATTTGGCAAGATCA
This sequence comes from Myripristis jacobus, assembly GCA_900302555.1. Lineage (NCBI taxonomy): Eukaryota > Metazoa > Chordata > Actinopteri > Holocentriformes > Holocentridae > Myripristis > Myripristis jacobus. Next base: position 47,366 of record OMLB01055696.1, read on the forward strand.
AGCGCAGTAAGCTGAGCAACTTGCAAGCAGGCAGTGCATCAGTAACTTGATCTGGACAAATATTCAGCCTGCATCAGTGTATGAAAACTGTTCTAACATGTTCATGATTAATAAGTGTTTGCAATCCAATTAATAACCTAATTATAAACCATTCACAAGCCCTTTATGAGGGTGGTCTTATTGTAAAGTGGCAGCCCCGATTCAGTGTCTGCTGGTTGCAGAGTGAACTTTCCAAGATCCACCCTGACATCACATAGAAAATATCGGGATGTCTTGGGCATCATTTCATACACATTTCCCTGTAATTCAGTAGGACATATTTGATATCTTTGGAAACCTTGAGATCTCCACTGGAATTTAAAATCAGGGTCTGTGGGTTTGATCAAAGCAGCATGCATTTGTAATGACAAACCCACTGATGGGACTGTCAAGGTTGAAGAGGTTTTAATAATATAGCGCGATGCCATATTGATCGCCACGAAGAACCTCTTTTCCCCCCCTTTTAAACTGTGGAATAGTTTGAGTCCATTGCCCAAAATCTGCCCATCTATTGAGTCTTAAAGATGTTGTTTTTCTTGAAACAAGTGAAAAAAATCTGCCAGTGACGATGTGCCAATACAACTTGTTTCCAATGCTAATCAACTTGTTTCCAGAATTTTCAGGAATGAAGTTTTTCTGATCTGCCTTAGTGTGCCTTGTTGTTTCAAGATATTGAAGAAAAAACATGAAACAAGTGAAACTGCACTGGATTATGTGGGGTTATCTCATCCCACTGGCAGGTTTTATTCATTTATTTTAAGAAAAACACAACTTTTAAAATGAATTTTTAGACGAAATGTCTTGTGGAGGTCGAGATTTGTTTGCAGCTGTATCCTCTCGCTCGGGCGGACGCTTCGACCTGGATGGCTGTTGCCGGAGCTCAAACCTGTGACCTTGCGCACACCGTCCTCTGAACCAGCCAGAGCACCCCTCCATCATTTAGTGGCCTCATCTGCTCACACGATCTGGCCACTTGCCCGCTGTCTTTTCGGATGAGCTGTCATCATCACACGAGAAATCTCCTCCCGAACCAGCTGACTCATAACTGTCTGAAAAAGAGAGCTAATATTTAATCAGCATTCTCAGTCAGACAGGCTTAAGAGAGGCCACGCCCAGAGCATCCACTCTCATTTATTTCCATTCTTAGAGCCTTTGCACAATGCTAACAGCCTTAATATTTAATACTGATGATTAATTAGAAAGGCGGCTGTAAGGTAAATATATAGCGCAGTGTTAATGTCTGAAATTAGCATTTTTAGAGGGCACTTATTGTAGTTCATAAGAGAAATAGAATTCATCTAATCTGCATAAAAGTAGAATGGGAGGGAGAGGGGAGGAAAAGAGGGGTGGAGGAAAACAATGGTGCATGGGGAGCGATGTAAAAAAAGTATTCCAGTTGGTTTATCAGCTGCAGTAACATTAAGTATGGCTGCATTTTCCATCCAGCATCAATCTTTTATCACACGTCGTGATACACAAGATCATTTGATTCTATTAATATATTGAGAGGCATATGTTGCCACAGAGGGCGGTGTTTACATGACATTATTTGCATGAAGGGTCTACTGATGTGGTGGACATGTGAATATGAAGTGAGTGAGTCATCGGGTTCAGTCTAGAGCAGGATAAATTAGGTTTAGAAACAAAAAAAAAACAACCAAAAAACAAAACAAGATGCTTCTGCAGTCACATTTGCATAAAAATGTAACGGTCAAAGATGTGAGAGTGGCACAAAAGATTAGAACTTCACTTTTACTCTTTACTCTTTCGACTCGGCTCCTCCGCTTGCTCACTTCCTCCTCGTTTTTTTTCGCCGGCTGTGTTATTTGCTGGAGCCGGGCTGCACAGGTCACTGAGCGCGGCGTGGGCCCCGAAGGAAGCCGCGGCCGTCGGCTAACCGGGAACGAGCTGGATCCCGGTGACCCTCCCCACAGGTGACTGGCACCGAGCCGCAAACGCCGTGCGAAATATCACATGTGCTGCTTCCCCGTGTTCACAGAGATGTAAGGTGCGATGATGCCCAGGCATGTGCTTGTGAGGCACAGGAGAGTGAGAGCACTCCAGGAGAGCTTGAAATACACACACGGAGAATCACGGGAATAGGAGCTGGCATGACGGCGCCACCTTAGGGGGATGGAGAGCGGTGTGTGCGTGTGTGTGTTTGTTTGTCTGTGTCCGCGTCTGTGTGCATATCGCTATTATTCATGGATTGAGAGAGACATGGTGTGAGTGGCTTTAAGGTCAAACAAGGCGGTAAACAGCGAGGCTGGCTGACCCCGGGTCAAATCACTTTAGGCTGTCAGAAAACTGAAAGGGCAACTTAAACCGATTTTTTTTTTTTTTTTTGTGGAAGTCTGAATCATGCTATTTTGAAATAAAAGATGTACATGAAAGCGATCCTGCCCATTCATTACAATAGAGATAGAGATGAAGACGGAGGTAGAGATGGGCGCTGACAATCTGAAACAGAAAGACAAAGAGAAACGGGTGGAAAAAAAAAAAGAGTGAACGAGATAGACACTGCCACAGAAAGAGAGAGATATCACGGGCTAGCAGAAGCCTGTCTCCATCATGGCCAGAGATGTGACTGCTCTGCTCCGGTCCTCACAACTTGTACCTCATCCATTATTCACAGCCTTGCATTGACTGAGAGAAGGGGGACTTATCACCGTCCAGCCAGAGGGAGGGAGAGGGGAAGGGACATATGTGGAATTGGACCAGCGAGAGGGCCGCTGCCCGCCAAGTGTATGAATGTGCATAAGGGGTATGTGTGTGTGTTCGCGCACAAACTTGTTGTCTTTGTGTATCTGTGTGTGCAGCGCGCATTCGAGTGAGCATGCGTGTGTGCGGAGTGGGCCAGGTGTCCTGATGTGTGATTCACAATGCTCTGCCTTTGTGCCTGTGGAGCGTATCCATTTAAATCACTGATGCTGACACACACGTGCGCACACTCTCACCACAGAGCGCTGCCTCCGTGCCATTCTTTGGACTGAAAAATGGGCAGGGGCATTTCTCTCCCACTGCTCCCAGTGCGCAGTGATTGTAGAAAGCCTGTGGTAGCTCAAACCCTGGTGGGCAGTTTGACACGGCACCACAGAGCTGTTTTAACTTGGAGTATTACACTAGCGAGGAAAAGTTGAAGTACTGGGCGGAAGAAGTTTGGGCGGGGAGTGGGACGATTTTAGCAAGTGTTCATCTTGAAAAGGGGCTGAGGCAGACTTTAGGTTGAGAATTAACCCCTGTTTCTGAAACAAGGCTAAAAATGGTAACATGATATACCCAAATTAAAACGGCTGTATCTTTTCAACCTCTTTGACTACAGAGCCAGAAGCTGGGCCTCTCCTGAAAAGTCCGACTTTGTAGTTTTTGTTACTGAAACAGACTTAACAGAAGCTCAGACATAGTGGAAGTTTAAGGTTTAAGGTCTTGCCCTAAAAGAACAAAACTTTTTTTATTTTGGTATGTAAACAGTTTCCTTTGACTGTGCCATTTTAGTTTAGAAGCCGAGTGGAGCCACAGCAACAAGGCTGACCGCTTCCTGGTTCAAATTTGATTTTAATACGACAAAAAATAGTAATGTGTATTGTTTTTTTCTGTGCCCAAATCTAGGATCTCTCCAAAAAGGCCATTTGGGAACCAAACGATAATTTTTGTACTTCCAACACTTCAAAAATCCTACATAAACTGTTTAGTTTTTTATTATAGAAAAAAAAGATATATATATACATACAGATAGATAGATAGATTGATCAAATGACCAACACCCAGTCGT